>CM049408.1:31569673-31577173 GCA_026929865.2 Hyperoplus lanceolatus
TCTCTGTAGCGCTGCGTCCATCTCTCTGTCTCTCAGTCGGCTCTCCATCCTCCGCAGAGCGAGACGCTGGTTCACCTCCGAAGCCTTCAGGGTCAACACCAGGTCTTTGAGGCCGCGCAGCTCGTCCCACAGAGCGGGTAAGTCCGGCAGGTTTTCACCCCTAGACACGGAGGTCTCCGAGAGGGCGGCGGAGGTGGCGGCGGCCCCCGAAAATGCAGAGCTTTCATCGGGGACAATTGACGATTTTGACGGTCGGAGTGAAATACATAAACACAGCAAAAACAAGGCAGCTGACTTCATTCTTCTGACAGCAAACTCTGCTAATGAGCAAAAAAGCCCAAGAGATTATACATTCTTACACACACACACAAATGTACATACGCTCAGAAACACTCACACACACACATTAACACACGCACAGAAACACTAACACAAGCACGCACGAACCCCCCCACACACACACACTAATCTTGGGGGTCAGAGAAACATTGTTTTCTGAACACAAATAAAATACAATCAAGCAAATCCTCGTCACCTTGCAGATTTTTCCCGGATCATAAAACGTGTTGAAAAGCTGTAAAAGTTTAAACTGATTAATGAAAGTTTTTACTATTTTTAGCACATTTGTGTTTTCTGTTTTCTGTCTGTACATAGGCGTCGGTGCATCGGTATATCCGTTGGTGCATTGGTATATCCGTTGGTGCATTGGTATATCCGTTGGTGCATTCGTAGATCCGTTGTGTATAAGCTTGTAGAAAGTGAAGCTCAGTTTGGCTTTAATACATTTGATCAAACATGTACAAATGAAAAAGTTATGAAAATTCAGAATGAATCATATTTAGGCCGATGTTGAGTTTGTTCCTGACATTTTATAGGCAATATGTAAAATAGAATAGTTTTTATCGTAGAGTGTGGGATTGTCTAATATGTGTAAAGCTATCCCAGGACTGAGTTGCATAATGACAGAACGCTTTGTGTATGTGTTTGTATAATGTTGATATTTCTCCCCCGGGCTCAGTTTGCAGCGCTGCATACCACACATAGCAAACGCGCTAATCTCTAGCTCACACACAAAGAGCTCAGAGGATCTGTGCACTAAACGCTCTCGTGCACTAAACGCTCTTGTGCACGCTCACGGCCCTCTCACGTGCACACCCGCAGTGTGACCAGGGTTCAGATTGAGTCACAGCTCATTTACGTTAAGATCAGGAGACTTTGCACACCTCGTTCTAAAGCCTGTTCAGTTTTATATATATATATAAAATATATATATATATATATATATATATAAAAATATATATATATATATATATATATATATATATATATAAAAATATATATATATATATATATATATATATATATATATATATATATATAATATATATATATATATATATATATATATATATATATATATATATATAGGGGAAGGTGGGGTGATTTGTGCAACTTTTTACTCAAAGTGATTTTAAAGTGAGGCCTTGACAGTTATGTCTCCAACTCAAATATGTACATATATTTCAGGATGTTGTGCATCCCTGGCAATAAAAACTTTGGATCTGGAATAAACTGTTTAAGAAATATAGCTTTCGGAAAAAAAGTTGTCTTGACGCACAAATCACCCGTCATTGTGTCACAATGACAAAGTCACCATCATCATCTTTCTGGCCATCTGAACTCTCATCAGTGGTGTCGTTAAGTGGAATTAAGATGTCACTCTCTTCTGAGCTACTGTAGACAATCACTTTCTTTTGGTGACCAGCGTATACAGCCATGCCACTGGCACAACTCTCAGAAATGTACTTTGCACTAGTTGCTCCGTGCTTGTGGAACCAACTGCCACCTGACAAATGTGATTCCCCCTACATTTCTGCCTTTAAATCAAGGCTCAAAACCCATATGTACACCCTGGTGTTTCCTCCCCATTAACTATCTTACCTCTGCACTACTATCTGTGTTTATGTGGATGTATGGGCTTTACGTCTTTATTTTGGTTATTGTTATTGTACCTTCATTGTTTACCTACTGAATGCACTATGTACAGCACTTTGGACAGTGCAAACTGTCATAAATGTGCTTTTATAAATACATTTTACTTACTTACTTACTTATAACTCACCCAGGCCCTTGCGCACAAATCACCCCATCCCCAGAATTTTGGATAATAGGCATGATGCAGCAATTTAGGGTTGACAGTGTGTTAACTATATAGACTCAAAGTGTAGCATACCAAAGCACTAAAACATGTGTCAAATGTTTTCAAACGTGTCTATAATTGTTCAGACACAATAATCAAAAAACCTTGATCATGGAAATTTTACTTTGAAAGGCAAAACACAGTTTTTTGAGCTTAAATGTGCTTATATCTTATTCCTTGTGTCTCCCTTCTTTACAGGATGAGTCAAATGGATGGCTCTTCTTAAATATGTGGTCACATTTCCAATTTCTTCCACGGTTTTCTAGAAACAAGGGGTTTTGCAACTTCCAAAATGCACAAATCACCCCACCTTCCCCTATATATATATATATATATATAGCGGCATTCTGGCGCATCAGTAGCACATTTATACAGTGTTACACATTCGGCAATGAAAGAGGGTTAGGTCTGAAAGCAGCGCCAGGTGTGACGTGTATTTAGCGCCGCTCCGGTCAGCTGCATGTAAACCAACCAGTCCTTTACTGTCCCCGTGATGTGCCGGTTGATCTCGCCCTCGCGCTCTCACACACACACACACACACACAGAGTGTGTGAAGTCACGTTACTGTAGACTGAAATAATGTGTGGAGATAAACTCAGGATAATAATAGCGGCGGCGATCCGGACACAGCCTAGTTTAGCTTAGCCTAGCTTTGCCACTTCATTGAATACGTTCCCCCGGGCAGAAATAGACTCATAAACTCTGAAAAATGAAGCGCGGGGTTTGGATTGAGCAGCGGACTTTATAATCAGACAGATTAACCGCTGTTCCTTTTCTTTGGTGATTTTTACGTGACATCAGGCTGCCGTGATTCATGCTAAACATTTACATTACTCCTTATGTGATATTGCTAAACTATCTATCGTCCTTCAACAGCTAACATGGTCGCATGTTTAGAACGTAGGCTATGGAACGTCAAACGCCCCCCTGTTCCGCAACAACAAGCTGGAGCATTTAGAGGCGGAACTGATTGTGTCGGGAATCTTACTACCCTCTCTCTCTCTCTCTCTCTCTCTCTCTCTCTCTACCCCCCGAGGTAGTAAAATTCCCGGAACAATCTCTCGCACCGTTCTTCCCCCGTTCCGCAACGGTCGCATTTATACAGCAGGACGGAGGGCCGAAATGCCGGCATTTTCCCGGCTTTCACTGGCTGTGTAAAAGGGGCTTCAGTTTGAGTTGCGACTTCATTTGGACTGGGAGCTTTTTATTTTGAAAATCCTTGATAGCTTCCCACACGCCCTACGTTACCCCCGTGTTCCAATCCCCATACTTTCTACTATATAGTTTGGTAGAAAAAAGATTTAGGATGTCCCGATTCTTGTGGACAGATTTAGTATGGTTAGAAGTACCCGGATGTAGTATGGTTAGAAATACCCGGATGTAGTGGACATCCGGCCAAAATATTTAGTGTTGAAAACTGTTATATACTATCTATGGTTGAGAGCAGCATGGCCGATTCTGACCCACAATCCAGTGCACACCGGAAGTGACGTCCCATCGAAATAAGTTAAAGTATGTCCAAAGTGTAGCATACTGCATGCTAAATAGATTATTTTTATGATCAGCTGTAGTAAGGAGGAGAGGAGAGAGAGAGAGAGAAAGAGGAGGAGATTTGGAACGCAGGGTCCGTTATCTCAGCCTGATACAAACCCTTTGGATTCAGAATAAATCATGAACTCTTAAAGCTTCAGCGTCCGAAAACAGAAAAAGATTTTATTTGAAATCAAACTTTTTTTTTTCATGGCAACAGAGAAACTTTCACACATTCTTTAAAACATTTTGTCATGACAGACCTGAACCATTAGCCTAGCCATTAGCCTAGCCATGAGCATAAGGCTATGTTGTAAAAGCCCTACTAACGTTCTCCCTCCTACATACTCAACATGTATATACTACATACTGTCTACTTATTTGTCCATTGTGTATGCGAGGTTCATCGGACCGTTTACACTGAAGTATACAGAAAAACAAAGAATAAAAAAATAAACTTGTGTTGTTTGAAAAGACGCAATGCATTGTGGGGCGGTTGAGAAGGAAAAGTATCCTATCGATCCATACACAAAATCTTCATGGAAGTTAGTATGAGTAGGATGTTAGTAGGCCATTTTGAACACAGCGGCTCTGTTCGAAAAGTCCTACTAACGTCCTACTCATACTAATGTTGAGTATGAAGGAGGGAGGACGTTAGTAGGGCTTTTAGTATGTAGTATATACATGTTGAGTATGTAGGAGGGAGGACGTTAGTAGGGCTTTTAGTATGTAGTATATACATGTTGAGTATGTAGGAGGGAGGACGTTAGTAGGGCTTTTAGTATGTAGTATATACATGTTGAGCATGTAGGAGGGAGGACGTTAGTAGGGCTTTCCCAACACAGCCTAGACATTAGTATAGTTTCATTCGATCCACTTCAGCTCCAAAGAGGATTCAGTCCATTTCTGGTTTTCATCGTCCGTCATCGCAAAAATAAAAACAATTAAAATGAAAAAAATTAAAAAGTAAGAACCAGAATCGTTCCCTTCTTGGTGAGCAGACAGTCACACGCACACACGCACACGCACACACACACACACGCACACACGCACACACACACACACAGGTGATATATTATTGTGAGTGAAGATATTGATTGAGCTCCGTCCAGATGTCTCATGAAGGTTAACAACGTCTGTCTGTCTGTCTGTCAGCGTTGTTCGGTGTGTCTGTGTGTCTGTCAGCATTGTCTGTCTGTCTGTCTGTCTGTCAGCATTGTCTGTCTGTCTGTCTGTCAGTGTTGTCTGTCTGTCAGCGTTGTCTGTCTGTCAGCGTTGTCTGTCTGTCTGCCTGCCTGTCTGTCTGTCTGTCAGCGTTGTCCGGTATACGCTCTGAACCAGGACGTGACCGAAGCAGCAGCGGAGGAGATCATGCCGCCGCTGGCAGCAGACGGCTGGGACACCTGCAGTGCACTCTGGGACAGATCCATGGGCTGCAAGACAGACAGGACGGTTAGAGAGAGAGAGAGTGTGTCTGTGTGTGTGTGTGTGTGTGTCTGTGTGTGTCTGTGTGTGTGTGTCTGTGTGTGTGTGTGTGTGTGTGTGTGTGTGTGTGTGTGTGTGTGTGTGTGTGTGTGTGTGTGTGTGTGTGTGTGTGTGTGTGTGTGTCTGTGTGTGTGTCTGTGTGTGTGTCTGTGTGTGTGTGTCTGTGTGTGTGTCTGTGTGAGTGTCTGTGTGAGTGTCTGTGTGAGTGTCTGTGTGTGTGTCTGTGTGTGTGTGTGTGTCTGTGTGTGTGTGTGTGTGTGTGTGTGTGTGTGTGTGTGTCTGTGTGTGTGTGTGTGTGTGTGTGTGTCTGTGTGTGTGTCTGTGTGTGTGTGTGTGTGTGTGTGTGTCTGTGTGTGTGTGTGTCTGTGTGTGTGTCTGTGTGTGTGTGTGTCTGTGTGTCTGTGTGTGTGTCTGTGTGTGTGTGTGTGTGTGTGTGTGTGTGTGTGTGTGTGTGTGTGTGTGTGTGTGTGTGTGTGTGTGTGTGTGTGTGTGTGTGTGTGTGTGTGTGTGTGTGTGTGTGTGTGTGTGTGTGTGTGTGTGTGTGTGTGTGTGTGTGTGTGTGATTAGACAATTAATAAATTTCTATATCGAATCATAATCTGGTATAAGCAGGAAGACACAGACAGTCAGGCAGGCAGACAGACAGTCAGGCAGGCAGACAGACAGCACAGACAGACAAAGTGACAGACAGACAGACAGTAATACAGACAGACAGACAGTAATACAGAGTGACAGACAGACAGACAGACAGACATACAGAGTGACAGGCAGACAGACAGACAGTAATACAGACAGACAGACAGACAGACAGAGGGACAGACAGGCAGACAGACCTGTGAGGGGATATCACAGAACCGGGGACTGGGTACCGTCTCCCAGTCCGTCCCGAGGTCCGTCTCCTCGTCTGTGATGGTTTCGTCTCCGCTCTCCTCGGCCGGACCCGACGCTTCAGGCTCCACGAACTCCATGGACTCCTCTAGGTCTGCACTCAGGCAGAACGGGCCGGTCCTAAAGAATATATATACATACAATATTATGTCTATATATGTATATAATACATATATAGTATATATATATATATATATATATATAATACTAGTATATACAATATTATGTGTGTGTGTGTGTGTGTGTGTGTATATATATATATAAAAACCTAACCCTATAGACTAACGGGCCGGTCCTCAAGAGGGGACCATGTTATTATGGGTTAATATGTATATACACTAGCGTTAGTGTTAGTATGTATACACTCAGCCCATGGACTCCCCGAGGTCTGCATTCACACAGAAAGGCCCGGTCCTAAAGAATATATATATATACACTAACGAGCCAGTCCTAAAGAGGGGGACCATGTTTAATATGTATACACACTAGCCCTAACCCTATACAGAGAAGGGTTTACCCTAACCCTAAGGGACAATGTTTAATATGTATACACACTAGGGTTAGGGTTAGTATGTATACACACTAGGGTTAGTATGTATACACACTAGGGTTAGGGTTAGTATGTATACACACTAGGGTTAGGGTTAGTATGTATACACACTAGGGTTAGTATGTATACACACTAGGGTTAGTATGTATACACACTAGGGTTAATATGTATACACACTAGGGTTAGTATGTATACACACTAGGGTTAGGGTTAGTATGTATACACACTAGGGTTAGTATGTATACACACTAGGGTTAGTATGTATACACACTAGGGTTAGGGTTAGTATGTATACACACTAGGGTTAATATGTATACACACTAGGGTTAGGGTTAGTATGTATACACACTAGGGTTAGTATGTATACACACTAGGGTTAGTATGTATACACACTAGGGTTAGTATGTATACACACTAGGGTTAATATGTATACACACTAGGGTTAATATGTATACACACTAGGGTTAATATGTATACACACTAGGGTTAGTATGTATACACACTAGGGTTAGTATGTATACACACTAGGGTTAGTATGTATACACACTAGGGTTAATATGTATACACACTAGGGTTAGTATGTATACACACTAGGGTTAGTATGTATACACACTAGGGTTAGTATGTATACACACTAGGGTTAGGGTTAATATGTATACACACTAGGGTTAGTATGTATACACACTAGCGGCCCGGGCTGGAGAAATACACATGTTACACCAATGTCACAATATATACAGAGAATGGGCGATTTGACTTTTTTGCAATTTTAAGATTTCTTTCAACATTTTTTTCATAGACTCCTCAAGGTCCGTGCTCACACCAAACGGCCTAAAGGAGGGACCA
>CM049408.1:31582173-31584673 GCA_026929865.2 Hyperoplus lanceolatus
ACAGCCTGGTCCACAAAACCATTTTAGTCTGTATGTTTAGGTCATATCTCCATGACAACACTGAGGGGGGTGATTTTTTTGGACCACGCTAGTTTTTATTCTTTTGGAGGTTAAAATGTATTGGCGTGATCTCTTGAGAGACAGCTCTCCGCCCGTTGTCCCTCACTTTGCCTCGGAGGTATACGTCAGCTATCTCCCTCCCCCCGAAGTGAGGCGGAGTAAAAATCTCACAAGATGGCGACGCGCACAAACCAGGATTATTGGATGCCGTGTGAATAACTGAGGTCAGCCCGGATGCTACATCCATATTATTTACTATCTATGTTATTAACAGATTTTAACTGGTTAGAGGTGATGGTTATCTGGGTTAATTATACTATTATAACATTTAAAGGTGGAGTCAGTGATTCTGGAGAACGCTTGTTGTCGAAATCACTTTTAGTCAAAATCAGTGAATATCTCCTCATGATCCACTACCTGTCTGTACTGCGTGAATATCTCCTCATGATCCACTACCTGTCTGTCTGCTACCCGTCTGTCTCCTCATGATCCACTACCTGTCTGTACTGCGTGAATATCTCCTCATGATCCACTACCTGTCTGTACTGTGTGAATATCTCCTCATGATCCACTACCTGTCTGTACTGTGTGAATATCTCCTCATGATCCACTACCTGTCTGTACTGAGTGAATGTCTCCTCATGATCCACTACCTGTCTGTAAACTGGTCTAGGCTGTGTATTGGCACTGGATATATTTTTACCACATACAGACAGGTAGCGGATCATGAGGAGACATTCACTGACTTTGACTAAAAGTGATTTTGACAACAAGCGTTCTCCAGAATCAATCAGTGCGTTTACATGCAGACTCATAATCGGGTAAATAAAGGAATAAGACTTCAACAGGACTTGTAAACTGCATGTAAACACCTTTATCCGATCTACTTCGCACACAAATCGGCACAATAACAGACAAGCCAAGACGGATAAGAACACCTAGATAACTCGTTCATAGTCGGCATTCTCTCTGCATGTATACAGGGATCGTACATGGCATATCAGAGTTTGCTTCTGCGCTTGCTCAAGAATCCCTGCGGAGGATTTCACAAGGAAGTGGAAGGAGACAACATAAAATAAATAGTAGGGTTTATTGCCGGAAGGGAACCGGACATGGCTCTATAACCACTTGTTGAAAGCATGGTTGAAAGGGCTACAGCGCCACCTAGCATAGTGGAGACAGCCATGCATCGGACATTTATCCGATTCCTGAAAGGCCATGTATACTAAGACAAGTGACACGGTCCGTTCGAGTGTCTAGTTCGGTATATATCTTAATCCAATCTAGCTGTGCCATGGAAACACACTGACTGACTCCATTGTCTCAACACTCAGATAGATAGACAGACAGACAGACAGACAGACAGACAGACAGACAGACAGACAGACAGACAGACAGACAGACAGACAGACAGACAGACAGACAGACAGACAGATAGATAGATAGATAGATAGATAGATAGATAGATAGATAGATAGATAGATAGACACTCACCTCCCTTCACCTCCTCGTTGCCCCCGGCGACGGCCTCCTTCAGCTGCTCAATCTTCATCTTACACGACATGATCTTCCATTTCTGAAGAAAACAAAAATAAAATAGTTCTTATTTTTTTTAAATAGGGGAGAACGGGGGAATCTGAGGCATCGGGTAATGTGAGCCACCCCCTGTATCTAGGCAACGGAAAACATTTGTGGTCATGTGAGATATATGTTTTCAAGCCCCTCTCATTTCCCCATGGCCCTGAAAGAGAGGACCTCATGGTGCTGTGGTAAGCATGTTTTTTTCACCAAAATAGGTATTTTGCATGTAAAAGTAAATTTTCTTGCTGTCAACTTCATCAACTGTTGTGCCAAAGCAAATGTATTCACGTAGAAAAACTCCTATCATACGTGTTGATGAACTACCAACATATGAAACCATGTGATGCTGATAACTGAAGATTAGCCTGAAATGCTAAAACTCCCAGGCTGTTCTCGCTGGTTCTGATTTTCTATGCTTTGACCCCCAGACACTAGCTGGCTCTAAGGGTCCTGTGTTCTGACCCCCAGACTGTGTTCTAATCTAACTGGTTCTATCTTTCATTTGAATCTTATTAAAACCTTTTGAATTATAATATGTTGTATTTGATTTTGTTCAGATTTACTTTCAAGTGTTTAGAAAATTTGCTTTGCTTAATTGACCAAACCCCATCATTCTTTTACTAGTCCGACATTAGTTCTGGAATGTGTGGCTAGCTTTCAGGATTCTTACTGTTACAATATGTGTTGTTATGGTAGTTTCAGAGAGGAAAAAGTAAGTGGATCAGTTTACCCCACAGCTGGGGTAAAGTGAGCCACATGACAACTTATTTTAAAACAATCATATTTTCACTGCCCTTTGTCCTGAAAAAATTCTGCTAATGCCCATTTCTAGGAAACATCCTGAATTAATGGGAAATGT
>CM049408.1:31587173-31589673 GCA_026929865.2 Hyperoplus lanceolatus
CACACACACACACACACACACACACACACACACACACACACAGAATCAGTGAGGTTTACCTTCCCGTTCCTCATCTAAAACTTTCAGGAATGTTCTTTTCCTTATATGGCTCTAACTCGCCCTGTGTTCTGAATCTCATACTTTCTACTATATAGTTTGGTAGATAAAAGATTTAGGATGTCCTGATTCTTGTGGCCAGATTTAGGATGGTTAGAAGTACCCGGATGTCCTACTTCATGCGGCCAAGATTGTTAGTATTGAAAACTGCATCCTATTTGGGCGATTCTGACCCACAATCCGGTGCGCACGTGAAGTGACGTCACATCGACGAAGCCTCCATATGAAAACAAACGGGGATGAGACGGATATAAAAGCAAGAGGCAAGATCAAGGAGCCATGTTAGGATGAAATAAGAGAGTAAAGTATGTCCCAATAGTATGCCTACTGCATCCTAACTAGATTATTTTTATCGTCGGATGTAGTATGTAGAATAGAAAAAAGAAAGAGGAGGAGATTCGGAACGCAGGGTTTATTTCATTGCTCTGTAATTGTTATGTCAGATACATTATAGTTACACTGTGTTGTCTTCTCTTCATATGGAAACACACATCGGACTGGGGCATATGCTGGTTCATATTTAATTCAACAAACAAAATACACACACACTCTCCCTTACACACACACTCTCTATCTCTCTCTTTCACACATACACTCTCCCTTACACTTACACACTCTCTCTCTCTCTCTCTCTCTCTTTCACACACACTCTCTCTCTCTCTCTTCCACACACACACTCTCCCTTACACTTACACACACTCTCTCTCTCTCTCTCTTCCACACACACACACACACCGGTTTGTGAAACATGGAAACTGTGAGGTCAAAGTTATTTTGGGTTTTGAGGCGTCAGATGACAACATCACGTTACAGAGACACACACACACACACACACACACACACACACACACTGAGGGAAACATTATTAAAAACAACACTCAATATTAACATTAATTTACTGAATAAGACCTTAAAAGTGGAGTCAGTGATTCTAGAGAACGCTAGTGAATATCTCCTCATGATCCACTACCTGTCTGTCTGTCTGTCTGTACTGAGTGAATATCTCCTCATGATCCACTGCCTGTCTGTACTGAGTGAATATCTCCTCATGATCCACTGCCTGTCTGTACTGAGTGAATATCTCCTCATGATCCACTACCTGTCTGTACTGAGTGAATATCTCCTCATGATCCACTACCTGTCTGTACTGAGTGAATATCTCCTCATGATCCACTACCTGTCTGTACTGAGTGAATATCTCCTCATGATCCACTACCTGTCTGTACTGAGTGAATATCTCCTCATGATCCACTACCTGTCTGTACTGAGTGAATATCTCCTCATGATCCACTACCTGTCTGTACTGAGTGAATATCTCCTCATGATCCACTACCTGTCTGTACTGAGTGAATATCTCCTCATGATCCACTACCTGTCTGTACTGAGTGAATATCTCCTCATGATCCACTACCTGTCTGTACTGAGTGAATATCTCCTCATGATCCACTACCTGTCTGTACTGAGTGAATATCTCCTCATGATCCACTGCCTGTCTGTACTGAGTGAATATCTCCTCATGATCCACTACCTGTCTGTACTGAGTGAATATCTCCTCATGATCCACTGCCTGTCTGTACTGAGTGAATATCTCCTCATGATCCACTACCTGTCTGTACTGAGTGAATATCTCCTCATGATCCACTACCTGTCTGTACTGAGTGAATATCTCCTCATGATCCACTACCTGTCTGTACTGAGTGAATATCTCCTCATGATCCACTACCTGTCTGTACTGAGTGAATATCTCCTCATGATCCACTACCTGTCTGTACTGAGTGAATATCTCCTCATGATCCACTACCTGTCTGTACTGAGTGAATATCTCCTCATGATCCACTACCTGTCTGTACTGAGTGAATATCTCCTCATGATCCACTGCCTGTCTGTACTGAGTGAATATCTCCTCATGATCCACTGCCTGTCTGTACTGAGTGAATATCTCCTCATGATCCACTACCTGTCTGTACTGAGTGAATATCTCCTCATGATCCACTACCTGTCTGTACTGAGTGAATATCTCCTCATGATCCACTACCGGTCTGTACTGAGTGAATATCTCCTCATGATCCACTACCTGTCTGTACTGAGTGAATATCTCCTCATGATCCACTACCTGTCTGTACTGAGTGAATATCTCCTCATGATCCACTACCTGTCTGTACTGAGTGAATATCTCCTCATGATCCACTGCCTGTCTGTACTGAGTGAATATCTCCTCATGATCCACTACCTGTCTGTACTGAGTGAATATCTCCTCATGATCCACTACCTGTCTGTACTGAGTGAATATCTCCTCATGATCCACTACCTGAAAACATTATACACAGCCCAGGCTCTGTAAACAGGCATGTTGCTAGCTACAGCTGCCCCTTTGTTGACATAC
>CM049408.1:31594673-31599673 GCA_026929865.2 Hyperoplus lanceolatus
GAGAGAGAGACAGAGAGAGACAGGTAGGTAGGTAGACAGACAGACAGGCAGACAGACAGAGAGACAGGCAGGCAGACCCCTCTGGAGTGAGTCTGTCTGTCTGTCTGTCTGTCTGTCTGTCTGTCTATACTATGGCTGACCCTGTGCTCTGACCCCCTCTGGAGTCTGTCTGTCTGTCTGTCTGCACAATGGCTGACCCTGCGCTCTGACCCCCTCTGGAGTGTGGGAACTTGAGAGGGGAGATGAGGAAAGATGTATTTCGATTTACCTTGTGTGAAACTTAACTTAAACTGGGGTGGAGGATTTGGGGAGAAAATAGCAGTTGGGATAGAGATTTGAATCCAAATACCTCAACCGCTCCACTTGTTCTCTTTGGTCCCTCCCCTATGGTCCCTCCCTGACACGCTCTACACCAACAAAGTTGTGCCAAAGTGAATGGACAGTCCCAACAGCCAATAAGAACAGAGAATCGGAGCCTCGCTCTGATTGGTCAAAGTGTACCGCTCATGTTAACTTTGACCAATCAGAAATCACATTCACACCCCAGCTTTAAGCTACAGGCTAGCTACCTGATCAACATGTCCAGTCTGATGGGAAAGCAGACATCACAGACAGACAGACAGACAGACAGACAGAGACAGACAGACAGACAGACACACAGACACGCAGACAGAGAGACAGACAGACAGGCAGACAGACACACAGACAGACATAGAGACAGACAGACAGACAGACAGACAGACATAGAGACACACACACAGACAGACAGGTACCTGCTGAACTGCTGGTGGGTTAGGACCAGCCCCTCCAGTCTGATGGGGAAGCAGACATCACAGCTAGCGACCATGTTCTGGATCTTAAAGTCCAGGAAGCGAGCGGAGAACCCGAGCTTCTGCACCACGCGCGCGTACTTCCTGGCTGCCAGCCGAGACATCTCCTCACTACAGAGAGAGAGACAGGCAGAGAGACAGACAGGGAGAGAGAGAGACAGGCAGGCAGAGAGACAGACAGGCAGACACACAGACAGGCAGACACACAGATAGACACACACACACACACACGGAGGAGAGGGTTAGATAGACAGGTATTAAAAACACATCAGTTTGCCGCCAAACAGCCATAAGAAACAGACAGGCAGACATGCAGACAGACAGACAGACAGACATGCAGACAGACAGACAGCCATAAGGTAACAGATAGACAGACAGGCAGACAGACAGCCATAAGGTAACAGACAGACAGACAGACAGACAGACAGACATAAGGTAACAGACAGACAGACAGACAGACAGACAGACAGACAGACAGACATAAGGTAACAGACAGACAGACAGACAGACAGCCATAAGGTAACAGACAGACAGACAGACAGACATAAGGTAACAAACAGACAGACAGACAGACAGACATAAGGTAACAAACAGACAGACAGACATAAGGTAACAGACAGACAGACAGACATAAGGTAACAGACAGACAGACAGACAGACAGCCATAAGGTAACAGACAGACAGACAGACAGCCATAAGGTAACAGACAGACAGACAGACAGACATAAGGTAACAAACAGACAGACAGACATAAGGTAACAGACAGACAGACAGACAGACAGACAGACAGACAGACAGACAGACAGACATAAGGTAACAGACAGACAGACAGACATAAGGTAACAAACAGACAGACAGACATAAGGTAAGAGACAGACAGACAGACAGACATAAGGTAACAGACAGACAGACAGACAGACAGCCATAAGGTAACAAACAGACAGACAGACAGACAGACAGACAGACAGACATAAGGTAACAAACAGACAGACAGACAGACAGACAGACAGACAGACATAAGGTAACAGACAGACAGACAGACAGACAGACAGACATAAGGTAACAGACAGACAGACAGACAGACAGACCGACGGTAACAGACCAACTATGTAGAAGTACCTCATAAAACTCCACTTCAAATATACTGAACTATCCCTTTAAATACACACACAGACAGAGAGACAGACAGGCGGACAGACAGGCAGGAGGAGAGACAGACAGACAGGCAAACAGACAGGCAGGAGGAGAGACAGGCAGACAGACAGACAGGAGGAGAGACAGGCAGACAGACAGACAGGAGGAGAGACAGGCAGACAGACAGACCTCTTAGCTCCAGTACAGACCATCTTCCCTGAACTGAAGATCAAAGCTGTGGTTCTTGGTTCTCTGATTCTCATGATGACGGCGGCAAAACGCTGAAACACACACACACACACACACACACACACACACACACACACACACACACACACACACACACACACACACACACACACACACACACACACACACACACACACACACACACACACACACACACACACACACACACACACACACACACACAGAAGAGGAGAAAGCTTTCTACAAATGTCGAAAAATGTCTTTATTTATAATTTAACCAAAATTTTGTTCTGAACTCCAGTTTCAGAAACTATTTCAATGTCGTTCCTGACAACAGGATCTAAATACTACAACACCCAGAATCCTTGCTGCAGGTCGACTGGGTGAGATGTGAGAACCTTAAAAAGGAACCGGCGTTCTATCATTATAAAATCTCTATTATAATATAATGAATGAGGTTTTTCTTCCCTCAGTCTTCCCTTGGCCCACCTGTCCTGTTAATCATAACCCTACAATCTACCATGTGTGATGTCACATTAGCAAAATGTAGGGTTAGACAGTGAGACCATAAAACACTCATTCTGCCTTTTCTCAGGCTAGGATGAAGCGATTTCTAAAATGTTTGCACATTTATACTACATAGGATCTCAGAGTTCAATACACCTTCATATTCCCACCGGTGAAGTAGGGCTTTAAAGTAACAGACTCTCCCTGCGTTCCAAATCTCATACTCTTTGTCTTTCCTACACTACATACTAAAGTACAGAAGAGTTTTAGTCTTTTTACTACACTACATACTAAAGTACAGAAGAGTTTTAGTCTTTTTACTACACTACATACTAAAGTACAGAAGAGTTTTAGTCTTTTTACTACACTACATACTAAAGTACAAAAGAGTTTTAGTCTTTTTACTACACTACATACTAAAGTACAGAAGAGTTTTAGTCTTTTTACTACACTACATACTAAAGTACAGAAGAGTTTTAGTCTTTTTACTACACTACATACTAAAGTACAGAAGAGTTTTAGTCTTTTTACTACACTACATACTAAAGTACAAAAGAGTTTTAGTCTTTTTACTACACTACATACTAAAGTACAGAAGAGTTTTAGTCTTTTTACTACACTACATACTAAAGTACAGAAGAGTTTTAGTCTTTTTACTACACTACATACTAAAGTACAGAAGAGTGTTAGTCTTTTTACTACACTACATACTAAAGTACAGAAGAGTTTTAGTCTTTTTACTACACTACATACAAAGTACAAAGAAGAAGAGTTTTAGTCTTTTTACTACACTACATACTAAAGTACAGAAGAGTTTTAGTCTTTTTACTACACTACATACTAAAGTACAGAAGAGTTTTAGTCTTTTTACTACACTACATACTAAGGTACAGAAGATTTTTAGTCTTTTTACTACACTACATACTAAAGTACAGAAGAGTTTTAGTCTTTTTACTACACTACATACTAAAGCACAGAAGAGTTTTAGTCTTTTTACTACACTACATACTAAAGCACAGAAGAGTGTTAGTCTTTTTACTACACTACATACTAAAGTACAGAAGAGTGTTAGTCTTTTTACTACACTACATACTAAAGTACAGAAGAGTTTTAGTCTTTTTACTACACTACATACTAAAGTACTGAAGAGTTTTAGCCTTTTTACTACACTACATACTAAAGTACAGAAGAGTTTTAGTCTTTTTACTACACTACATACTAAAGAACAGAAGAGTTTTAGTCTTTTTACTACACTACATACTAAAGTACAGAAGAGTTTTAGTCTTTTTACTACACTACATACTAAAGTACAGAAGAGTTTTAGTCTTTTTACTACACTACATACTAAAGTACAGAAGAGTTTTAGTCTTTTTACTACACTACATACTAAAGTACAGAAGAGTGTTAGTCTTTTTACTACACTACATACTAAAGTACAGAAGAGTTTTAGTCTTTTTACTACACTACATACTAAAGTACAGAAGAGTTTTAGTCTTTTTACTACACTACATACTAAAGTACAGAAGAGTTTTAGTCTTTTTACTACACTACACACTAAAGTACAGAAGAGTTTTAGTCTTTTTACTACACTACATACTAAAGTACAGAAGAGTTTTAGTCTTTTTACTACACTACATACTAAAGTACAGAAGAGTTTTAGTCTTTTTACTACACTACATACTAAAGTACAGAAGAGTTTTAGTCTTTTTACTACACTACATACTAAAGTACAGAAGAGTGTTAGTCTTTTTACTACACTACATACTAAAGTACAGAAGAGTTTTAGTCTTTTTACTACACTACATACTAAAGTACAGAAGAGTTTTAGTCTTTTTACTACACTACATACTAAAGTACAGAAGAGTGTTAGTCTTTTTACTACACTACATACTAAAGTACAGAAGAGTGTTAGTCTTTTTACTACACTACATACTAAAGTACAGAAGAGTTTTAGTCTTTTTACTACACTACATACTAAAGTACAGAAGAGTTTTAGTCTTTTTACTACACTACATACTAAAGTACAGAAGAGTTTTAGTCTTTTTACTACACTACATACTAAAGTACAGAAGAGTTTTAGTCTTTTTACTACACTACATACTAAAGTACAGAAGAGTTTTAGTCTTTTTACTACACTACATACTAAAGTACAGAAGAGTTTTAGTGTTTTTACTACACTACATACTAAAGTACAGAAGAGTTTTTGTCTTTTTACTACACTACATACTAAAGTACAGAAGAGTTTTAGGGCCACTGACAGGAGCGAAAATAATTCAGATAAGGAAGATTTTTTTTTAATATGTCGAGAAATGTCAAGAA
>CM049408.1:31602173-31604673 GCA_026929865.2 Hyperoplus lanceolatus
ACTGCTCAAGCTGCTTCCAATACACAATCACTCTGTCAGCCTGTCTTCACTTTAACCTTTCTTTCTTTCTTTCTTTCTTTCTTTCTTTCTTTCTTTCTTTCTTTCTTTCTTTCTTTCTTTCTTTCTTTCTTTCTCATATGTTTATAGATTAGAGTGGAAGGTTGGGACATGTTTATTCAAATTTAGTATTTTTTCTGTGGGAGCCCAGCTGGCAGATTTTGACCACATGGTACTCTGTCAGTCTGTCTGTCCCCCTGTCTGTCTATCTCTCTCCCCCTCTCTCTCCCTCTCTCTCTCTCCCTCTCCCTCCCTCTACCACATGGTAGCCTACGTCATTCATGTCTGAGTGAGTTTGGCCGTGTCCGGACTGCCATACTAACGTCCTACTCATACTAACGTCCTACTCATACTAACGTCATACTCATTTTGACTTCAATTTGAGTATGTGACGGTTGGGAATGCGAGTTTGGGTATGTGAGAAATTCCCGGATGAGTACAAACTTCCGGGAAGATTTCGGGTATGAATCGATTGGATACCTGCGTTCCATTAGTAGTTGCACTTCCCCTCGTTCACCTCCCCTCAGCCCTTGGTATGACGTAACAGCATACGTTGCACGGAGGGAACTTGGAGTGCGGAGGGAGACTGGGCGGGGGAGGAGCGGGGGATTTAATGGAACCCACTTGCTCACTTGCCCTTGTAGTCGCAATGGACCGTCAGTTACATAGGTAGTTGTAGTTCTGAATGCAAATAATACAGAATTATAACATTCTGCAAAGGTAGTCTATATTGCAGAAAGCCTTTTCCATAGCATAACAAACATTGAATTTCGACACGGTAACTCAGATTATCAAGATATTGTTACTTACACATTTAAATTGTTTGCTCCAACATATTTTCTTATTTATGTTAGTTTCAACCAAAAACATTTGTTTTAAATAGTCCTCTGATTGGCAGCCATCGGTGTTATAGCAGCAATATGTATAAACTGCAATACATTCACTGGATTGTTCCTTTGGAAATAGGATAGCCTAATTGAGGCGTTTGGGAATATTTATATATATATATATATATATATATATATATATATTTGTCCTGCGGGTGGCCGCGATGTCCCTAAAAGCATACAGTCTACCGGAAAATAAAAGGAGGAGAAGAAGAAGACGAACTGCAATGCACTGTGGGTGATATCCACCTCGAAGTGACCATGGATGTTCACTTGATCACTCAGCCCTCCGAGGGTCTATCTCACGAAGTTCACTTCAGTTTCCAGACAATTGGAACGACACTTAAGATGGCGGCGGGGATTCCCCCGAGGGCAAGTGCCTAGGGCAAGTGAACGAGGGCCTGTTGAACGGGTATTGGAACGCAGGGTATACTTTTCCTACTCAACCGCCCCACAATGCACTGGGTCAATTCTACCCGCCCAGGAAAATGAAATATTTTCGAGCAAGTTGCTAGGCAACAACATTGTTTGGGGTTCCGCGATCTGACAGACGTACGTGCAGTCATTCATAAACTCTTACAATAGATAAGAGATGACGATAAATACCTAACAACATTAGAGTCACTAAGAGATGAAGATAAATACCTAACAACATTAGAGTCACTAAGTGAAATGAGTGAAGTGAGTCTGATAGTGGAGAGAGATTAGAACAGATCGCTGTTCCACACACCGCGGCTCGTCCAGCTCAACTCACAGACAGCTGAGTGCTGATGAGCCGGACAGATAGCGTCGGAGGGATCCTCCGCCTCAAAATATAATTATTATAAATCAAGAGGTCTAAAACACAGATGATGAACACAGGACTGTAAAAATCTAGTTCAATATCTAACCTGTAGAGGGCGGTTATAAGCTTAACAGTGTCTAAACTGCCTGAATCTTATAAGAAGAAGAAGAAATTCTTCATTGCTTGAGTATACTTCAACTGAGAACGTTTCGACGCAGCTCGCATACACAATCGATCTTTGAGTAGAGAGTAGGGGAGCCCGGGGGCAATTGTAACACTTTTTGGTTTTAGTGTCATTACTCAAAAACCTCTTGAACTATTTAGATAATTTGTTTTAATTAAGCAATTTGTATCTGTACTCTACTTGTAAACAATAATAATTTTCTTTTACAGGCAATGTTAGATTCACAATATCGATCTAGAAATTGCAAGTCAAACCTTACAATCGCCCCCTGGTACGGGGGCAATTGTAACAATGTGTGGGGGCAATTGTAACAACAGATCTCATAGCTTCATATAACAATTAAGGACCACAATAATCTTCCTATTAATGCAGGGAAATATAGGGGAAACTATTTAATATCAATTGGAAAATTGATTTCATATCAAAACAATAAATATTAGACATCGACAAAGTGCGTTTAAAGAATTAACCTTACTGGAAATGCTTATTTCATTATATTCGTATTACATGCTTTAAAAAACAACAAACAGTTAAAAACAAACCAATTTCAAACCATAACTTCAAAAACTAACAATCAGATAGCTTTCC
>CM049408.1:31612173-31617173 GCA_026929865.2 Hyperoplus lanceolatus
ACATCTTATATCTAACCCTAACCCTACATCTTATATCTAACATCTTATACTAACCCTAACCCTAACATCTTATATCTAACCCTAACCCTAACATCTTATATCTAACCCTAACCCTTACATCTTATATCTAACCCTAACCCTAACATCTTATATCTAACCCTAACCACATCTTATATCTAACCCTAACCCTAACATCTTATATCTAACCCTAACCCTAACATCTTATATCTAACCCTAACCCTAACATCTTATATCTAACCCTAACCCTAACATCTTATATCTAACCCTAACCCTTACATCTTATATCTAACCCTAACCCTTACATCTTATATCTAACCCTAACCCTAACATCTTATATCTAACCCTAACACTAACATCTTACATCTTATATCTAACCCTAACCCTTACATCTTATATCTAACCCTAACATCTTATATCTAACCCTAACCCTAACATCTTATATCTAACCCTAACCCTAACCCTAACATCTTATACTACCTAACCCTAACCCTTACATCTTATATCTGACCCTAACCCTAACATCTTATATCTAACCCTAACCCTTACATCTTATATCTAACCCTAACCCTAACATCTTATATCTAACCCTAACCCTAACATCTTATATCTAACCCTAACCCTAACATCTTATATCTAACCCTAACCTTTACTCATATCTTATATCTAACCCTAACCCTAACATCTTATATCTAACCCTAACCCTAACATCTTATATCTAACCCTAACCCTAACCCTAACATCTTATATCTAACCCTAACCCTAACATCTTATATCTACCTAACCCTTACATCTTATATCTAACCCTAACCCTAACATCTTATATCTAACCCTAACCCTTACATCTTATATCTAACTCCCTAACATCTTATATCTAACCCTAACATCTTATATCTAACCCTAACCTACATCTTATATCTAACCCTAACCCTTACATCTTATATCTAACCCTAACCCTAACATCTTATATCTAACCCTACCCCTTACATCTTATATCTAACCCTAACCCTAACATCTTATATCTAAACCCTTACATCTTATATCTAACCCTAACCCTTACATCTTATATCTAACCCTAACCCTTACATCTTATATCTAACCCTAACCCTTAATCCTAACCCTAACCCTTACATCTTATATCTAACCCTAACCCTACATCTTATATCTCCTAACCCTTACATCTTATATCTAACCCTAACCCTTACATCTTATATCTAACCCTAACCCTAACATCTTATATCTAACCCTAACCCTTACATCTTATATCTAACCCTAACCCTAACATCTTATATCTAACCCTACCCATCTTACATCTACTAACCCTTACATCTTATATCTAACCCTAACCTAACATCTTATATCTAACCCTAACCCTAACATCTTATATCTAACCCTAACCCTAACATCTTATATCTAACCCTAACCCTTACATCTTATATCTAACCCTAACCCTAACATCTTATATCTAACCCTCTCCCTACCCTTACATCTTATATCTAACCCTAACCCTAACATCTTATATCTAACCCTAACCCTAACATCTTATATCTAACCCTAACCCTTACATCTTATATCTAACCCTAACATCTTATATCTAACCCTAACCCTAACATCTTATATCTAACCCTAACCCTAACATCTTATATCTAACCCTAACCCTAACATCTTATATCTAACCCTAACCCTAACATCTTATATCTAACCCTAACCCTTACATCTTATATCTAACCCTAACCCTAACATCTTATATTAACCCAACCCTAACCCTAACATCTTATATCTAACCCTAACCCTTACATCTCCGTTTGTTTGATTTATTGAAGATTACGTTCTGATCTGATCTTCTGAACTCATTGAGTCGCAGAGAAACGTTGTGCTGGAGGGTAACCCTAACCCTGAAAAACATCAAGGGAAAAAGGAAAATCTTTTTAAAGAAAAACTAAACAAACCCAGTCTCTATCCGTATCTGTCTGTCTGTCTATCTACTTATCTGTCTCTCTATCTGTCTGCCTGTCTATCTGTCTGTCTGTCTGCCTGCCTGCCTGCCTATCCATCTATCCATCTATCTATCTATCTATCTATCTATCTATCTATCTATCTATCTATCTATCTCTCCATCTATCTCTCCATCTATCTATCTATCTATCCATCTATCTCTCCATCTATCTCTCCATCTATCTCTCCATCTCTCTATTTATCTATCTCTCCATCCATCTCTCCATCTCTCTATCTGTCTGTCTGTCTGTCTGTCTGTCTGTCTGTCTGTCTGTCTGTCTGTCTGTCTGTCTGTCTATCTATCTAACCCTCCCCTGCCCCCCCCCCCCACTCAGGTCCCATGGATTCCCCTCGACCCTCTGAGCCCTGACCTGACCCGTTACCCTGGTTACCGTAACGCGCGGCCGCTTCACGTCACGGTGAAGGCCGGAGAGATGCTCTACCTCCCCTCCCTCTGGTTCCACCACGTCAGACAGACACATGGCTGTATCGCAGGTCTGTCTGTCTGTCTGTCTGTCTGTCTGTCTGACTGTCTGTCTGTCTGTAGGTCTGTCTGTCTGTCTGTGTCTGTCTGTAGGTCTGTCTGTCTGTTTATTTATCTCTCTGTCTCCCCATTTCAACTCTGTACTATCTCATAACAGCTTGAAAATGCCAAAAAATGATCTTAAAAAAACTGAATTAATTCAAATGTTTTGTGTTTGTCTCAGTGAACTTCTGGTACGACATGGAGTTTGACATCAAGTACAACTACTTCCAGCTGCTGGAGGCGCTCAGTGATGAGGTCACTGGGCCCATGTGATGTCACCGTGATGTCATAAGATCTACAACTGTAAAATAAACTGTTTGTGCCTATTTCTCACTTTGTCCTTTTTTCAAGTCCTTAAAGACACACACAGAGACATACAGACAGAGAGACAGACAGACAGAAAGACAGACAGACAGACAGACACACACACATAGAGACTGACAGACAGACAGACAGACAGACAGACACCTTAAAGGCCTTTGCACACTGGGCGCGACGCGAATAAACGCAACGTAAAAGCGAATGTTTTGAAATGTGAATTGTGTCGCGTCCCTTTAGAAGCGACGTCCCAGAATCCAACTCTGTTCAAAAAAATAAAAAACGCAAATTCGCGATGTGAAATGACGGCGCTGGTGTGAAGCTTGAATTGACTCTGTATACGGTCGTTAATTAACGGATTAATCGCACGAATAAAACGCGCCCGGTGTGCAAAGGCCTTAAGACAGACAGACAGGCAGACTGACAGACAGGCAGACTGACAGACAGAAACACAAAGAGACAGACAGACAGACACCTTAAGATGGCCAATCCACTTCTGGACTCGCACACCCAAAGTCCTGTGTTTGCATAAGAAGTTTCTGGAGAATTGTCGTTGTATGAATATCTCCTCACCGTCCGCTACCTGTCTGTCTGTCTGTCTGTCTGTCTGTCTGTCTGTCTGTCTGTCTGTCCTGTCTGTGTGAGCTCAGCGTTAATACACAGCCTAGGCTCTGTAAACAGACATGTTGCTAGCTACAGTGGCCCTTTGTGTACATACCAGTTTACAGAGTCTAGGCTGTGTGTTAACATTGAATAATTTTTCAGCACAAACACACAGTACAGAGAGGTAGCGGATCATAAGGACGATATACGATACGAAAACAGCATCCTATTTGGGGACAGAATAGATATAGAATTTCTATCCAAGACACATTCCCTGCGTTCCGAATCGCATACTCTTTCTTTTTTCTATTCTACATACTACATCCGACGATAAGGATGCAGTAGGCATACTATTGGGACATACTTTTCTCTCTTATTTCTTCATAACATGGCTCCTTGATCTTGCCTCTTGCTTTTATATCCGTCTCATCCCCGTTTGTTTTCATATGGAGGCTTCGTCGATGTGACGTCACTTCACGTGCGCACTGGATTGTGGGTCAGAATCGCCCAAATAGGATGCAGTTTTCAACACTAACAATCTTGGCCGGATGAAGTAGGACATCCGGGTACTTCTAACCATCCTAAATCTGGCCACAACAATCAGGACATCCTAAATCTTTTTTCTACATACTATATAGTAGAAAGTATGAGATTCAGAACGCAGGGATTTTCCCCATTTGGAGCACAGGAAGTAATTTAATCAATCAAACTTTATTAACACATCGTTAACAGAAACAGCAACATCTCAAAATAACGTTTTCTCTCTTATTGCATCATATCCTCTTCTGTCTTTACAGAATAAAAGCGCCCGTTAACTTCCCACCAAAATAAACTATTTTATGATTTATGTACAAACAAGGTGCAGATACAGTTCATCTATTGGTGGATCCATCCTGACAGAGACACACACACAGAGACACGCACACACACGCAGAGAGACACGCACACACACGCAGAGAGAGACATGCACACACACACACACAGAGACACGCACACACACGCAGAGAGAGACAGAGAGACACACACACACTCACTAACAGATTCAGCTCAAACAAAGAAACTTTAACTAGGGCCCAACCGATATATCGGTTAGAGCACATCTCCGAAAAATCGGCAAAATGGCCGCCGACTTTTTGCAGTTTTTTTTTTTCCAGCAATCATGTTGAGTGAGATGATGCCCCGGGGGCCTTACAGCCTTTCAGCCTTATACCTACACCTACAGCCTTCCAGGTAGCCTTACAGCCTTTCAGCCTTATAGCCTTACAGCCTTACAGCCTTACAGCCTTACAGCCTTACAGCCTTACAGCCTTTCAGCCTTACAGCCTTACAGCCTTGTAGCCTTGTAGCCTTATAGCCTTACAGCCTTACAGCCTTATAGCCTTGTAGCCTTGTAGCCTTATAGCATATTAACAGCAGCAGCCAGGGTGTTGTAATACATTAGATTAATTCACACTTGACAGTCCCCCCTGACACCAATAGCAGAGTCATTGGTCATCTCTTGACTGTTAATAGTAGTTGATATTACTATAGTTATTATATA
>CM049408.1:31624673-31634673 GCA_026929865.2 Hyperoplus lanceolatus
AAGAGAGAGTTTGATTTATTTATTAAGTACGGGTCCTCTTTAAGTACGGGTCCTCTGTTTATAGATGACCCGTAATTATTACTCTCCACCATACTTCTTCTTCTTCTTCTTACTTCTGCCGCAAATTTCAAACTGCTACTCCTCCCACACCGTTTCACTTAGCAAAAATTTCACAGAACGTCCGTCCCTACCCCGAATGGTGTGCTATTATACAGTTTAATTTCCGCTAGGGGGCGCTGTTATTAAGCCCCGACTGAAAGAACTTTGAGAGGCCACGCCCCGCACACCGTAACTCCGATTGACTTGAAATTTCTCACACAGGTGTATGTTAGGGTGCTCTACAAAAAAGCCTCTGGGACCATAAAAAGTCTAAAGGGAATATTTCCCGCTAATTAGCATAAGGTGAAAAACAGCGTGTTATCCACAACTTTCTGAAATTTGACTGTATCAACACCAAATTTCTCGTGAAGCCCCACGTTAGGCCCCTCCCCCTTTACCACGTTAGGCTCCTCCCCCATTACCGTGTTAGGCTCCTCCCCTTTGTCGCGTTAGGCTCCTCCCCTTTACCACGTTAGGCTCCTCCCCTTTAACATGTTAGGCTCCTCCCCTTTACCACGTTAGGCTCCTCCCCTTTATAATGTTAGGCTCCTCCCCTTTGCCACATTAGGCTCCTCCCCTTTACCAAATTAGGCTCCTCCCCCTTTACCACGTTAGGCCCCTCCCCCTTTACCACGTTAGGCTCCTCCCCCTTTACCACGTTAGGCTCCTCCCCCTTTACCACGTTAGGCTCCTCCCCTTTACCTTTATAGCCTGTCGGACCCAAGCCCCAACCTCAGCGATTTTTACCAGTATCCAATAAGGAAGTGACCACAACTGTAGTAACCCGGAAGTGCCACTGGGGGCTGTATGCAGAAGACAGCCATCTCTCATTGACTCCAATGTTAAACATGCCGTTTTCACAGCATTATTAATCCTATTTCAGGCCTGGATTGAAAAACCATTCTAGTCTGTATGTTTAGTTCATATCTCCATGACAACTCTGAGGGGGGTGAATTTTTTTCTAGCAAGCTAGTTTTTATTCTATTGGAAGTTAAAATATATGAATTTTAGGGGCGTGGCCTCTTGATTGACAGCTAGCCTCTGTCCCTCACTCAACCTCGAAGGCTAGTTGTAAGGGTTAGCATGCTAACTCAGTAGACAGCAGTGTGTTCATTCCTCCATCCCGTGTGCTGCTTGGGGCTGTACCAACGATGGATTAAGGACTGTGGTTTACAGTTTTTTCGGTGAGTAACACTGTATTTACAATTATTATTGTTATGTTACAACTGTACACTGTAGCCTATAGAACCAATTAAAAGCTGTTAGTTTCGCGAGTGTCACAGTGACAGTGTTAGCTCTGTTATGCCAGCTAAATAAATAGCTAGTAGCCACTACCATGACTTGAGCACCGGGAGGGTTCGGGCGGTGTTTGGGCCGTGAGGGTCGCTGTTTTACAGTTTATTAAGGGCATGGTACTGTGTTGAATACGTGTGGAATATCGGTTTAAATCATATCATAAATCATGTTGGCTGCATGCTTGTGGAGCCGGTGTGTCACTGCCCGGGCCCGAGGTTTTTTCAAGGCTCCATGCCGCTAACGACTGTTTATGGTCAGATGGGCACGTAATGGAATCGTTTCAGAAACAAAAGTTGGGCTGAGCGGTCCAGTTAAACCTTTTACTATCTATGGGTTAAACATATGGCATAGGAACACTTTTGTGACAAAATATATGCTCACAAGTTTGCGCTCAATAATGTTTATAGATGAAGGGGCTATGTGCATCCGTAAAACCGGCTCCGTTCCACGGTTACTACGATGGTTATTTTTTTTATAACAGTCGTATAAACTCAAATTAAATATACAATTGTGGCTGTGTTTCCGCATCTGTGTTATCCGTGGATATTATGACGGTTATCGTACTGCATTAACTCAAAAATAAATATACAATTTTTGTTGTTTCTTCCTTTATTCCAAATGCTATTTTTCTGAAAAAAAATTATTGATTGCCTAGTGCATTACTTTTATCTGACTCTTTCTGTATTGTTTGACTCAGTGGTTGTCTCTCTGTCCTCTTCCAGGTTAACATGGAGGACTGAATGTGTGCCTCTGGTCTTTATTAATTGATAACTTAACAGCCCCAAATGTATTATCTTTTGGCTATTTTTGTGTAATTTTTAATGAAAATATGCCGAGAATGTTTCATATAGCTTCTCCTGTTAAAATTTCAATGCAAAACTTTTACTTGTAACAGAGTAATTTAACAGTTTGGTATTTGTACTTTTACTTCAGTAAAGGATGTGAATATTTCCTTCTACACTGTTTAATCTTTACCTGGGTCATCTTTGAGTCTTACATACAAGCAAAATCATTTTCATAAGTACTTTTAATATAACATAATGTTCTACTTTTACTCAAGTGATATTGTAATTGGTGACTTGTAAAAGAGTCAATTCTCTGATATGATGATGAAGATACTTTTAATGACCACACAGCCAGGCTGGTGGAATTTGTTTTCAGTACAGCTCCTTGGTACAGGTTCCAACTTTACATTGAACATTAGACATACAGACAGGCACATTACATAATACAACAGGGCCATGCTTAATCGTCAGCGTTCAGATTTTAGAATGTTGGAAGGCATAGTGTGCAGGGTGAGTGGGATCAGAGATGTGTAGTGTCAGTTTGCGGGATAGTAATTCAAGGGATGGTAGGGTGTGCCAATAATTTTGGATGCTGTTGATGCACTCTAATTTCTTCCGGGAGAGTGAGTCAAGGCTGGCAAATCAGACTGATGGATGAGGTGAGGATGCTTTCAACGATGGCTGTATAGAAGCGATAGAAAGTGTATTTAATCATTTAATTCAACTGTTGCACCTTAACATAAAACCCTGCTCTAAATATTTTATATAATATATGTTTATTCAAAATCATAGGCTATTAAATTAGTGTTCTCAACTGTTTATAAATTGAATGTGTCCTCCCTTATCATGTATTACTGTTAATAACATTTTCAGTCTGGAGACCAAAATACAATTAATATTATTACAAATACATTGAGATCAGCTTGTTCAGCCCTTAGTCAACACTAGGAGAAATTTGTTTCAGCTACGAGCTTTTTAATGCCCTCTCTCATGTGCTCGGAGGTGATATTGAGAATATGTTCAGCTCTGTTGGAGTTGTTGGATCAAACTGGAGGCAGGGAATTACGTGACTGAGGCTGAGCTCGTCTACCGGTAGGCTAACAAGTAGAGCGAGTGCTGTTAGCGTAGCTCCTGGCTCGAGCTAATGTTGCTAACTTGGTGCACGTCACAGTACTTCGGCTAGATGGGACTATCTCCCTCCCCCCAACGTCGCTACATGCCCTTTTTTGGTACGCGGAAGTGAGGCGGAGTCAAACTCTGGCAAGATGGCGGCGCGCACACGCCAAGAAAGAAGGGATACTCCTCGGTGAACTGAGGTCAGCCATGATGCTTTATCCATTATATTATACTATCTATGGTCGGACCATAGGGGTCAGCCATTATTATTTTTTTCGCCGCCATTGCCCAAAATGTTTACGCAGGGGCGGGGCTTATTAACAAATTGGCCATAACTCCTTAACCATAGGTCCTATCATCATGAAACTTGCAGGATATGTGCAGAAGACATGTGGTAGCATGTCCCTCTAAGCTTGTCGAGATTAACCCATAAGTCCGATTGACTTGAAATTTCTCCCACAGGTGTATTTTAGGGTGCTCTACAAAAAAGCCTCTTGGATCATTAAAGTCAACCTGGAAATATTTTCGGCTAATTAGCATAAACTGAAAAACAGGGTTTTATCCACAACTTTGTCAAGTTTTACTTTATCAACACCAAATGTCTCACGAAGCCCCGGGGGACTATGACGCACGTCTCCGAAAAATATTAGTAGGATAGCTTGGAAAACATGGCCGCCATTGACTAAAACGTTTATGCAGGGGCAGGGCTTAATAACAAATTGGCCATAACTCATTGACCATAGGTCCTATCATCATGAAACTTGCAGGATATGTGCAGAAGACATGTGGTAGCATGGCCCTCTAAGCTTGTCGAGATTAACCCATATGGGCCCCCACAAATGCGAAAACCATCATTCAAAAATGCAATGTTTGACAGGCCACGCCCCTTGCCCCCTGACTCTGATTGACTTGACATTTCTTACACATGTACAGCTCATGGTGCTCTACAATAAAGCCTCTTGGACCATAGGGGTCAGACATTATTTTCTTTCTTCCCTAACTTACATGACCTGATATACAGTGAAGTCACATTCGCTCTGTGGATTTCCAACCTATCATCACCAAATTGTATACACAGCATCAGGGGACGGCCACAACTCGGGACTGGTGTTCAGAAAGCCCGCGGCGGCGGTTCGTAGAAGAGTTCTGGCCCGGCCGACGGGCGGGGCGCCGCCGAAGCGGGGATTGGCGGCCTGCACAGGGCTGCCCGTACTTTCAAAATCTCCGTGGGATTTTCTAGTTATTATTACTCTTTATTGCAACAAACTTTTACTTTTTTTTTTAAAAGGGGGGGGAGAGAGAGAGAGAGAGAGAGAGAGAGACAGAGACAGAGAGACAGAGACAGAGAGAGAGAGAGAGAGGATGACCTGCAGTAAAGGTCCACGGGCCGGATTTGAACCCGCGACCACTGCAACGAAGGCCGGAGCCGATATTGTACACGCTCTATCCACTACACCACCGGAGCCCCCAAAATAACGTTTACTTTTCAACTAAAGAGGAAAGAGTTTATTAAGATCAACAGTAGCTACTTTACTGGAGTCTATATTAAAAAGCTGCTCCGAGGAACTTTCAGTGTGTGTTAATTCTAGCGCCCCCCTTTGGACTAAAGCAGTAGTGTTTTTACCACGCCAGCTGTTGTTCCTGGGTGAGCGTACCCATGACAAAGGCATTAAGAAAAACTATATAAAAATAGCATTCTTTGCACTGATGGTCTCGTTTGCTGTTACATGTAATTTATGATCATCAGAGGAAAAATGAGACTGTTTCAGAGATATTTAAAAGTTCCTCGTAGAGACTTTAGTCTCCAGTATTCACATTACCTCAGTGTGTTGGTCTGGTGTCTGCGTGGCCTGTTTGCTGTTAGCATTCCTGCGGCGTCGCTTAGCGCTGTTGTTGTTGTTGTTGTTGTTGTTGTTGTTTGTCTCCCGGGTTCCTCTGGCTCGATGCAGCGGCCGCACAGAGTCTGACAGAGGGTGACAAGCAAGGCAGGTTTATCTCTACAGCACAATGCAGACACAAGGCAGGTTTATCTCTACAGCACAATGCAGACACAAGGCCTTTCAAAGGGCTTTACAGGGGCGAGATTAGAATACATAAAACACATTAGAAGAGCGAGTGAATAGAAGGTTAAAATGGAAACAGAAAAGTCTTCAGACTCGATTTAAAGGAGCTGAGACTTACTTAACTCATCCCTCTACCATTGAGTAATAAAATAAAGCTGGGGTAGGTGATTTCTGATTGGTCAAAATTAACATGAGCGGTACACTTTGACCAATCAGAGCGAGGCTCCGATTCTCTGTTCTTATTGGCTGTTGGGACTGTCTATTCACTTTGGCACGACGTTGTTGGTGTAGAGCGTGTCAGGGAGGGACCATAGGGGAGGGACCAAAGAGAACAAGTGGAGCGGTTGAGGTATTTGGATTCAAATCTCTATCCCAACTGCCATTTTCTCCCCAAATCCTCCACCCCAGCTTTATCCCTCTTCCATTTCTCTCCAGGAACTCTAGACTCACTGAACATGTCTTCAGTCCACTGCAGATTGCACATATTGTAAATAATGTTTTCCAGCTCACACACACACACACAGTACAGACACAGTACAGACACAGTACAGACACACACACACACACAGTACAGACACAGTACAGACACAGTACAGACACACACACAGTACAGACACACAGAACAGACACACACACAGTACAGACACACACACACACACACACAGTACAGACACACACAATACAGACAGGCTGTGGATCATGAGGAGATATTCACTGACTCCATCTTTAACCTGCCGTAAAAGTTCTTGTATGTTTCCTCTTAAAGTGGTACACACCCGGGGTGCTCCGGTGGTGTAGTGGATAGAGCGTGTACCATATTGGCTCCGGCCTTCGTTGCAGTGGTCGTGGGTTCAAATCCGACCCGTGGACCTTTACTGCAGGTCATCCCCCCCCCCCCTCTCTCTCTCTCTCTCTCTCTCTGTCTCTCTCTCTCTCTCTCTCTCTCTCTCTCTCTCTCTCTCTCTCTGTCTCTGTCTCTTCTCTCTCTCTCTCTCTCTCTCTCTCTCTCTCTCTCTCTCTCTCTCTCTCTCTCGTAACTCTGTACTGTCTAATAAAGCTCTCTCTCTCTCTCTCTCTCTCTCGTAACTCTGTACTGTCTAATAAAGCTCTCTCTCTCTCTCTGTACTGTCTAATAAAGCTCTCTCTGTCTCTCTCTCTCTCTCTCCCTCTCTCTCTCTCTCTCTCTCTCTCTCTGTACTGTCTAATAAAGCTCTCTCTCTCTCTCTCTCTCTCTCTCTCTCTCTCTCTCTCTCTCTCTCTCTCTCTCTCTCTCTCGTAACTCTGTACTGTCTAATAAAGCTCTCTCTCTCTCTCTCTCTCTCTCTCTCTCTCTCGTAACTCTGTACTGTCTAATAAAGCTCTCTCTCTCTCTCTGTACTGTCTAATAAAGCTCTCTCTCTCTCTCTCTCTCTGTACTGTCTAATAAAGCTCTCTCTCCCTCTCTCTCTCTCTCTCTCTCTTGAACATGACAAAAACAAATCTAAAAGAAAAAAAAAAAGTGGTACGCACCCTGCCTGTTGGAGCCAGTGGTTGCTATGCGCTGGTTGCCGGCGGCGCTCTCGGTGACATCACAGGCGAAGATGGCGATCTTCTCTCTCACGTGTCCCCGTCTGATGACACTCCAGACGTCCGGGGGGGCGTCGGCCTCGACGGCCGGCTGGGGGGACGAGACAGTTAGTGAAGTTCTTTTAAATACTTTCCCTGCGTTCCGAATCTCCTCCTCTTTCTTCTCTCTATTCTACATACTACATCCGACCATAAAAATAATCTAGTTAGGATGCAGTAGGCATACTATTGGGACATACTTTTCTCTCTTATTTCATCATAACATGGCTCCTTGATCTTGCCTCTTGCTTTTATATCCGTCTCATCCCCGTTTGTTTTCATATGGAGGCTTCGTCGATGTGACGTCACTTCACGTGCACACTGGATTGTGGGTCAGAATCGCCCAAATAGGATGCAGTTTGCAACACTAACAATCTTGGCCGCATGAAGTAGGACATCCGGGTACTTCTAACCATCCTAAATCTGGCCACAACAATCAGGACATCCTAAATCTTTTTTCTATATACTATATAGTAGAAAGTATGAGATTCGGAACGCAGGGTTTATTTTTGGAATTTCTTATTTTTTATAACTCAAATTGAGTGACATTTCCCCCCTTGAAACACACACACACACACACACACACACACACACTATTATCTCACCATAGATTTAAATAAGAGCGAGTCGTTCTCCGAGGGGCGTGGCCTACTAGTCACAGGAGGAGGAGTCTTCTTCATACTGTGTGTGTTTGCGTGCGTGTTTGTGTGTGTGTGTGTGTTGGCGTGTGCGTGTGCGTGTGTGTGTGTGTGTGTGTTGGTGTGTGTGTTGCATCGCAGTGTGTTGGTTGAAATGACTCCCAGTGGCCGGCGGCTCGGTCTCAGCTCAGAGCGGACGAGCTTCGGATGAGACTTCAGGTGCATGATGGTCCGTAGGCCTGAGGGAGATGATGTCATTAAGAATAATAACATTCAATGATTGTTTTAGGATCTTACTTAAAAAGGAGCAGTGTGTAATATGACATCATCAAGAAAGTTCTACAAAGTTCTAGAATGCAACGCTCCCTGGGTAACCCCAACCCTTTAGAATAATAACAGAAGCTACAGTGGCCTTCAAGGACAAGAACAATTCTACATTTTAAACAATGCACCTGATGACATTCCAACCATGACGGCGCCCATGCCTTGGTCCAAGGTATGGAGAAATACGGAGATATATGAGACCATTTCTAAGGGGAAAAAAAATTATTATAAAAAAAAATTTCAGCTATTATTTACTAAATTAAACGTACCTATGGATATTATAATTATTTTCTACCAAGTCTGCTAGGAAAAAAATCCCCAAATTCTACACACTGCAGCTTTAAAAGACTAAGGTGGAGCAGTGACAGTGAGATATTTGTGAATGCAGAAGTTAACACCGTACAGGCTTTACTGAGGAACCTTATGATATTATAGATATATAATCATAATGCTGCTGTCCAACGCCATGTCCTCAGTCATACGATGAAACTCTTCCTTTGTTTCCCACAGACTGAACGCCAAGGAAGAAACGTAGAAATATACAAAATACAAGTAAAATAGAAAAAAAGCAGCATACAGTATATAGTTAGAAGAGTTAGACGAGCAGCAACTAGAAAGTGTAGAATAATAACAGTAACAACAGACTCCTATCTGGATTGGATATATATAGCGCTTTTCAAGGCACTCAAAGCTCTTTACAGGGTTCCAGGTTCCATTCATTCACACACAGTCATACCGGTGGTGGTAAACTACCATAGTAGCCACAGCTGCCCTGGGGCAGACTGACGGAAGCGTGGCTGCCATTCAGCGCCTACGGCCCCTCAGACCACCACCTCAAACATACAGCAGTCATACACATTCACACCAGGCAAGGTGGGTGAAGTGTCTTGAGTAATTACAACAAGACTGTCGGTGCATCTACATGAGTGTTACGTCCCCGTCTGACTAGTGTTAGGGACTGCACATTAAAACCAGACCAGGGGGCGTCCCCCCCCGCCCTTAGCTCAGTTGGTGGGGCGTCCCCCCCCGCCCTTAGCTCAGTTGGTGGGGCGTCCCCCCGCCCTTAGCTCAGTTGGTGGGGCGTCCCCCCCACCCTTAGCTCAGTTGGTGGGGCGCACCCCCCCGCCCTTAGCTCAGTTGGTAGGGCGTCCCCCCCCTTAGCTCAGTTGGTAGGGCGTCCCCCCCATGGGCCTCGGCCAGCAGCGGACCCGGGTTTGATTCCAGCCCGCGGTCGTTCTCTGCATGTCACTCCCCTCTCTGCCCCATTTCACCTCTGTCTCTACACTATCAATAAAGCATAAAAATGACAAAAAAATATCTTTAGAAGAAATTCAGAAATGATCTGCATAAAAATGAACCCTGGCTAACATAAGCACAGCCAACGATATTCAGAAAACAAACAAAAAAAAGGCCAAATGGTCCCAGAAAACAAACAAAAACAAGGCCAAATGGTACTCGCCAAATAGTACTGTGGGGGGGGCACGTAAGGGGCTGAAAGCCCTCCGGAGCAAAGTAGCAAAGCGGAATACGAGCAGTTGTTGCACTATTAACTGAACCAACCGCCAAAAAACGGATGAAAAATGTTTAAGAAATACCCCCCTTGTATCTGTTTGCTAAAAGAAGAGAAGAATATTGCTACGGGCCATTAAAAGGGATGGTTGTTGTCCCGATGTGTGACTCTGCCACACAGTCAGCTGTAGGGATGCGTCACGACATCCCTATGCACGTAAACACGGGCATGATAAAGTTGACTGTTTAGTGCTTGTTTCAGGATACGTGTTTTCAAATGCAAGCCGTGTCTCAGCCTGAATATTTTATTGAGGTAATCAGTTCAGTCCGAGGCTTGTAATGTAATCGCTCGTATCAAGTCTGTCCCAGCTGGCTACTATTTAGCCTACTAGCTCCCTACATGTCTCCTCTCGTATGTAAGTAACTTCCCCAACAACCAACACTGGGTGAGCTTAGCAAATATATGGAAAATAAATTCGGATCTGTGATGCAAATCAAATGACAGAGAGCCAGAGAAGGCTGCACGCGGCGTAAATACACTCAAAAGTCCCGGAGAGTTGGGGAG
>CM049408.1:31639673-31642173 GCA_026929865.2 Hyperoplus lanceolatus
CTTTTAAACCTTTCTGACACAGTCTCATGTTTCCTCTGATGATCATAAATTACATGTAACAGCAAACCAGACCATCTGTGCAAAGAATGCTTTTTTTATATAGTTTAGTATTTTTTATAACAGACACACAGATGGATGATAGATAAACAGGCAGACAGGCAGATATATAGATAGATAGATAGATAGATAGATAGATAGATAGATAGATAGATAGATAGATAGATAGATAGATAGATAGATAGATAGATAGATAGATAGATAGATAGATGACAGACTGACAGACAGACAGACAGACAGACTGATAGATAGATAGATAGATAGATAGATAGATAGATAGATAGATAGATAGATAGATAGATAGATGGATAGATAGATAGATAGATAGATAGATAGATAGATAGATAGATAGATAGATAGATAGATAGATAGATAGATGATAGACAGACAGACAGACAGACAGACAGACAGACAGATAGATAGATCAAGGTTCAAGGTATCTTTATTAGACTGAGTAAGAGAGAAATAGAGAGAGGGAGAGGGAAAGAGAGAGAGATGGAGAGAGAGACAGAGGGAGGGAGAGAGGGAGAGAGAGAGGGAGAGAGAGAGAGAGAGAGGGAGAGAGAGAGAGAGAGAGGGAGAGAGAGAGAGAAATAGGGAGAGAGGGAGAGAGAGAGAGAGAGAGAGAGAGAGAGAGATCCTGCCAATAATCTATCTGTGGGTTTCAACAACAACAGAATCTTGCTGCAGGTTCCATCATGTAAAAAGCCTTAAACAGGAAGAACTGGAGTAACAGGGATGTCCTCCTCTTCCATTACACCTTTAGCCCTGCGTTCCAATGCACATTGTTACACAGTATTTAGTAACATATCTAACCTGTGCTCCAGTCCCCATACTTTCTGCTATTCAGCTTTGAAATATTTAGGCTGTCCCGATTCTTGTGGTCAGATTTACCCTGCGTTCCAAAATCTCCCCCTCTTTCTTTCTCTCTCTCTCTCTCTCTCTCTCTCTCTCTCTCTCTCTCTCTCTCTCTCTTTCTCTGTCCTCTTCTTCATACTACATCTGACCATAAACAGTATCTAGTTAGGATGCAGTATGCTACAACCGGGACATACTTTTACTCTATTTATTTCATCCTAACATGGCTCCTTGATCTTGCCTCTTGCTTTTACCAACAAAATGATTTTCTGAAGCTAAATATATTGGACCGCAGGGTTAGTTTATCCCAATATAAACATGTTAAATTCAGGAGGACTAAACCGAAAATACCCAGATGAGCCTAGCCTATGTTCAGATGCAGTATGGAAACAAGTAGGCTAGGATTTAGTGTGCAGTATACAGGAAAAAGTCGAGTGTTGAATCTACTCCCACAGAGCCAATTTCAACACTTGTTCAGGGTTTATATAAGTCCAGATTTAGAGTTAAATTAACACTTTCAAAATAGTTAAATATTTAACACTGGACCAGGGGATTGAACAAGCAACACAGTCTGTAGTTACTTTCTGTTTATTTTACTATTTAGTAGTAGTAGTAAGCTATTACACTGAATAAAGTTAATATTCAAATCTAATATTTATATATATGTATAATAATCATATCCATTAAATACCACTTGTCCGTATGACATCGGGGGGGCTGGAGCCATGTCCCAGCTGCATTGGGGAGGGAGGGTACACCCTGGACAGTTCGCCAGTCCATCGACAGGGCCACATATAGGGACAGACAACCATTCACACTCACATTCACACCTATGGTCACTTTATAGAATCCAATCAACCTATCCCCATTGCATGTTTTTGGAGGTATAATAATATATCATTAAATACATTTTATGACATCTATTGCAGCATGTCCGTCCTGGGAGAGGGATCCCAGACAGACAGACAGACAGACAGACAGACTGAGAGGGATCCCTTACTCTGTCCACTCTCCCTGAGATTTCTTCAAATGTTTTAATCCCGGTAAACGGTTTTTTACTGGGAGTTTGTTTTTCTCAGCAGAGCTAAGGGTGTAAGGGCAGATAGATAGATAGATAGATAGATAGATAGATAGATAGATAGATAGATAGATAGATAGATAGATAGATAGATAGATAGATAGATAGATAAGGGCAGGGTGTCATATTGTATCATATTGTATGGACTGTAAAGCCCACTGAGACAAATGTATTTGTGATTTTGGGCTATACAAATAAAACTGATTTCATTTGATTTGAAATACAAACGTCTGTTTTTAGTAAAAAGGAAACGTGATTTGGAATGAAGGGATGGAGCGAATATAATATCTCTAGCTCCCTCTGGTGGCCGGAGCGGATTGGTGTGTGTGTGTGTGTGTGTGTGTGTGTGTGTGTGTGTGTGTCTGTGTGTGTGTGTACTACTAATACATAGGCCTATATTCTTTAACATGTAATAACCTGTAAGGAGCTGCTGTTTAATCAAAGGAGGAATATGAAATTTAAATAATATTAAACATTATATTATGTAAAAAAAAAAAACGCACATAC
>CM049408.1:31644673-31652173 GCA_026929865.2 Hyperoplus lanceolatus
CTGCTTTTGTAATTGTTCATGGTGATAAAGGATTCAAGTTTAAGGTCTTCCTGTAGCTTACACCATGATGAGGGGGCAAAAGATTTAAAGGCACTTTCACCAAACGCAGTGCGAGTCCGAGGAACGTTATACATAATGAAACTGCTAGACCGAGTGATACGAGCACTGTTTTTAGGAACCATTAGAGAACACAAATAAGGAGGCAGATCGTGCAAAATTGCCTTATAAAGGAACATATACCAGTGTTCCATCCTACGGGTGTATAAGGAAGACAGACCAACTTTCTCATACAATTTACAATGGTGCGTTCGGAATCCAGAGTTTGAGACAAACCGTAATGCTGCATGGTATCCATCCCTCCCTCCCTCCCTCTTTATAGATTCCATACTACAGCCATCCCTCCCTCCCTCCCTCCCTCCCTCCCTCCCTCCATCCCTCCCTCTCTCTCTCCCTCCCTCCCTCCCTCCCTCTATCCATCCCTCCCTCCCTCCATCCATCCATCTATCCATCCCTCCCTCCCTCCCTCTATCCATCCCTCACTCCCTCCCTCCATCCCTCCCTCCCTCCCTCCATCCCTCCCTCCCTCCCTCCCTCCCTCCCTCTATCCATCCCTCCCTCCCTCCCTCCCTCCCTCCCTCTATCCATCCCTCTATCCATCCCTCCATCCCTCCCTCCCTCTATCCATCCCTCCCCCTCCCTCCCTCCCTCCCTCCCTCCCCCTCCCTCTATCCATCCCTCTCTCCCTCCCTCTCCCTCCCTCCCTCCCTCCCTCCCTCCCTCTTTACTTCTGTGCGTTGGGTTTCACGGTTCCGTTGAGGGTGATCAGCAGTTTGTCAAAAACTCCGTTGGGAAGTTTCTGCTGGAACGGGACTTTCTGTGGACAAGAAAACAGCTGTTAACTTCACCTGTCTGTCTGTCTGTCTGTCTGTCTGTCTGTCTGTCTGTCTGTATACACTGAACAAAAATATAAACACTTTTGTTTATGCTCCCATCAAATCTATCCATCTATATATCTATCCATCTATCCATCTATCCATCTATATATCTATCCATTTATCCATCTATATATCTATCCATCTATCCATCTATCTATCTATCCCTCCGTCTCTCACCAGGTTGATCTGTGGAGCGACTGGTCCCGGTCCGTAGCCCGGCCCGGGTCCATGGCCTGCTCCTGGGCCCGGGGCTGGGGCTGGGGAGGGCCACCCCCCTGCTCCAGGGCCCGGGGCTGGGGCTGGGGAGGGCCCCCCCGGCCATGCTCCTCCTCCCCCCGGGGCCGAGGGACCCCCTCCAGAGGGCCCCCCCGGCCACGCTCCTCCTCCCCCCGGGGCCGAGGGACCCCCTCCAGAGGGCCCCCCCGGCCACGCTCCTCCTCCCCCCGGGGCCGAGGGCTGACTGGGCCATCCTCCACCTCCTACTCCTGCAGAAGGGAACAGAATGCAAGCTCTATTAGTGTGTGTGTGTGTGTGTGTGTGTGTGTGTGTGTGTGTGTGTGTGTGTGTGTGTGTGTGTGTGTGTGTGTGTGTGTGTGTGTAGGTTTGTCTAGCTATCCACCCTCCACAAATGTACAAATGCATATTTTAGTGTGATGCATATATCACACACACAGAGAGACACAGACAGACACACACACACACTTTACGACATAGAAAACACACTATACCTCCAGAGGGACCCCCCGGCCATGCTCCTCCTCCCCCAGGAGCAGAGGGCTGACTGGGCCACGCTCCTCCACCGCCACCCCCTCCCGCTGGAGCTCCGGGCCAGGCAGGGTTAGCTCCGGGCTGGCCTGGCTGAGCGGGCCAGGCAGGGTTAGAGGGCTGACCTGGGGGGGGGGGGAGAGAGAGAGGAGGGAGAGAGAGAGGGGGGGAGGGGGGGAGAGAGAGAGGGGGAGAGAGAGGGGGGAGAGGGAGAGAGGGGGAGGGGGGGAGGGAGAGAGGGGGAGGGAGAGAGAGAGGGGGTGGAGGGAGAGAGAGAGGGGGGGAGAAGAGAGAGAGGGGGAGGAAGAGAGAGAGGGGGGAGAGAGAGAGGGGGGGAGAGAGAGGGGGGGAGAGAGAGAGGGGAGAGAGAGAGAGAGGGAGAGAGCGAGAGAGAGAGGGGGAGAGAGGGAGAGAGAGAGGGAGAGCGAGAGAGAGAGAGAGGGAGAGGGGGAGAGAGAGGGGGGAGAGATAGAGGGAGAGAGAGGGGGGAGGGAGAGAGAGAGGGAGAGAGAGAGGGGGGAGGGAGAGAGAGAGAGGGGGAGGGAGAGAGAGAGGGGGAGGGAGAGGGGGAGGGATGTTTAGATTTTTACAAAACACTTTATTTACATACATTTAATTTTTACAATTCAACAAAGTGCTAATGTATTATAATCCCATTTAGGGCGAATCGGACGTTAGGTCACAATCTGCCCTCTGGCCCTCTGGCCCTCTGGCCCTCTGGCCCTCTGGACCTCTGGCCCTCTGGACCTCTGGCCCTCTGGCCCTCTGGCCCTCTGGCCCTCTGGCCCTCTGGACCTCTGGCCCTCTGGCCCTCTGGCCCTCTGGACCTCTGGCCCTCTGGCCCTCTGGACCTCTGGCCCTCTGGCCCTCTGGCCCTCTGGCCCTCTGGCCCTCTGGACCTCAAGGCAGAAGGTTCAGCGACTATAAGGCAACATTTCTCCCAAATTCCCCTCAAGAATATCGTCATTATGAGCATTTCCATTAAGAACTAGAGATGACGATAGAAGAACAATCCAGACTGGATAGAAGGGTTTACCTGGCCAGGTAGGGTTGGCTGGTTGTCCGGGGTTACCACCGGGCCAACCTCCGAGAGCGTCATTCAACTGCAGAGAAACAGAGACAGAGAAGTGAGTGAGTGAGTGAGTGAGTGAGTGAGTGAGTGAGTGAGTGAGTGAGTGAGTGAGTGAGTGAGTGAGTGAGTGAGTGAGTGAGTGAGTGAGTGAGTGAGTGAGTGAGTTTACCAGGAGAATATACAAGTTTTTACTAGAAAAATATTTAACTTAAAGATTCTCAGAGGAACTTTCAGCGTGGGTTAATTCTAGCGCCCCCTCTGTCTGTCTGTCTGTGTGTCTGTGTGTCTGTCTGTGTGTCTGTGTGTCTGTGTGTCTGTCTGTCTGTCTGTCTGTGTGTCTGTGTGTCTGTCTGTCTGTCTGTCTGTCTGTCTGTCTGTCTGTCTGTCTGTCTGTCTGTACTATGACTGAACCTGTGTGAGGACCCCCTCTGGAGTGTGTCTGTCTGTCTGTCTGTCTGTCTGTCTGTACTATGACTGTGCATGGAAATATACTGAGAGTTTTTTGTTTCTGAGCTGTTCCTGAATGCAACTTGAGTGTGTTCCGTGTGTGTGTGTGTGTGTGTGTGTGTGTGTGTGTGTGTGTGTGTGTGTGTGTGTGTGTGCAGACAGAGGGCGTGTTTGTGACGGACTCATCAGGAATGTTGTGTATGGAGGGTTGGTTTAAGAAATGAATGCCTCCTCTTTCAAAGGCTATTTCCACAAACACACACACACACACAGACAGTAAACACTCCACCAGTGATTCTTTTGTGTGTCTCTGAATTACAGTAAATCCATCACAGTGACACACCTGAACTGAATGAGGCGAAACCGTGTTTAAACTCAGTTCTAGTTAAAGCTGCTCCGAGGAACTTTCAGTTTGTGTTCATTCTAGCGCCCCCTTTGGACTAAAGCGGTAGTGTTTTTACCACGCCAGCTGTTGTTCCTGGGTGAGCGTATACCCATGACAAAGGCATTAAGAAAAACTATATCAAATAGCATTCTTTGCACTGATGGTCTGGTTTGCTGTTACATGTAATTTATGATCATCAGAGGAAAAATTAGACTGTTTCAGAGATATTTAAAAGTTCCTCGTATTTGTGTTGTTGACGTTACAACTCTCTGTTCCACTGGAATATTAATTAAACTTAAAGTTGCAGTGTGTAACTTTGTGTGTGTGTTTTAAAGGGTCACTGTGTAACTCTGGGTGTGTCAGAGAAGTGAAACATTTTCTAAGGTTTATTCTCATAACTGAATAAACAAACTTTCCTCACAGGAAAATGTGATCCCTGGAACACTGTTTGAAGTTAGAAAGCTTCCTGAAAAGTTACTGTTTCACTGTTGCTGTTTACAGCAGCAGGGCCCACAGTTTGGTTTACAAACATATTCTAGTCTTACGTTTGGTTCCAGGTTCCTCAAAATAATTTGATTTATGATGATAGAATTATTCAATACTAAGAATTACATGTAGAGAAAATATGTTTAGTAAACTAACTGCAACTCCTCTGAAACTGTGTAGTGACAGTTGAAGAAGGTGTTGTAGAGTGAACAATAGTTAACAACTAACATCTAACATGTAGGCTTAGTGTCAAAGGTCTTCCTAAACAGGTCCCACACACACATGTTTATCACTGTCTCCATATGCATTAGGTCTTGTTCTCATGAACTAAGTCTAGTTTCTTCCCATTGAGTTGTGGACACATTGATACAAAAGACTAAACAGAAATGAATTAGCAAACACACATATACACATTATTAACATGTAGAGAGTGAGTGAGTGAGTGAGTGAGTGAGTGAGTGAGTGACTTACGTCCATTCTGTTGCTGCTCCGCTGTCACCTGAAACACAAACAGAGTAAATTCAGAACATTAGAAGAAGAGAGATATGTGGGAGGGTCTGTTTGGGGAGAGTGTGTGTGTGTGTGTGTGTGTGTGTGTGTGTGTGTGTGTGTGTGTGTGTGTGTGTGTGTGTGTGTGTGTGTGTGTGTGTGTGTGTGTGTGTGTGTGTGTGTGTGTGTGTGTGTGTGGAGGGTGTGGTGGGCGAGTCAGGACATGTAGAAGAAAAACCGGAATCTGAATTGAATGTTTAACACAAAGGTGTGACAGGACGCTGGAGGAATGTCCCTCAATATTACCGGAGACCTGTTCCCATGGAGACCTGTTCCCATGGAGACCTGTTCCCATGGAGACCTGTTCCCATGGAGACCTGTTCCCATTCCCACGTTACCGTTCACACACACATTCACACACCGATAGCAGCAGCAGCTACCACGCAGGGTGCAAGCTAACTATCAGGAGACATTTAGGGTTCAGTGTCTCTTTGCCCAGGGACACTTGGACATGTGGCGGGGAGACGGGGGATCCAACCACCGACCCTGTAACCCAGTGGACAACCGAACCGCCCTACACACTTCACCACAGACGCCCCAGACAGACAGACAGACAGACAGACAGACAGACAGTAACCCAGTGGACGACCAAACCGCCCTACACACTTCACCACAGACGCCCAAAGTTCAAAGCATTGCGACAGAAAGCGTTGCATGTCTCTTTGACAAAGAAATTGGGCAAATGTTGCTCATCCAGGTTAGCTTAGCTCAAACACTGGTAGTCAATGGGTAGCGTTAGCCTGCCTACGTTGACACAGAAGATAAACATCTATCGCCTTGTCTTGAACCTTGAGAGTGAGGCAACAAACTCAATGTAATGAATACATTCCTTTAAAGGAACACTGTGTAACATGTTCAGAAATGTATCAGCTAAAATCAATATCCTCATTCATAAATATGTCCTCATTGGTGTAAAATCACCTCTGACAATAATCTGAATTATCCTCCTGAGCGGAGAATTACAAATATTAATATTACATTTTGTCCATTGAGCAGGCAAGTCTTATGGAGGAATCCATGTTGGTTGGAATGTCATCAGGTGCATTGTTTAGAATGTAGAATTGTTCTTGTCCTTGAAGGCCACTGTAGCTTCTGTTATTATTCTAAAGGGGTGGGGTTACCCAGGGAGCATTGCATTCTAGAACTTTATTGATGATGTCATATTACACAGTGTGTTATGGTAAGAGGCAGACAGGCAGACAGGCAGACAGGCAGACAGGCAGACAGGCAGACAGGCAGACAGACAGACAGGCAGACAGGCAGACAGGCAGACAGACAGACAGACAGGCAGACAGGCAGACAGACAGACAGACAGACAGGCAGACAGGCAGACAGACAGACAGACAGGCAGACAGGCAGACAGACAGACAGACAGGCAGACAGACAGACAGACAGGCAGACAGACAGGCAGACAGGCAGACAGGCAGATGATGGGTCGGGCAACTCGAGCTCACAGAGCGAAGCCCCGTGTCGCTGCGCGTATCGCTTTCAGAAAGTCACGTGACCGATTCAGCTGCAGTGTCGCCTGTCATGGCCGGGCGCGCCAAACTGTGTTTAAAAGGAAGCTGTAAACGGGATGCTTCTCTGCCAAAACTATCACGCATCATTTCAAACTAAAATCTTATCTGCAAACCGTAATGGAGCCAGAGAGGAAGAGGAAAGTTTCCGCCGTTTGGGACCATTCTGATCTTATACCCGCATATAAGGTATTTGTTTTTATTTCCTTGTGACCTCATCTGGTTCTTCCCAGTTCCCACTTGATCTATCAGAACTCAACACCCCAACGTTCACCACAATATCAAACATATTCAAACTTTGATTAAGATATGGAATATTACAATATAAAATACAATAAGTTAAATCATATTATTGTAAAGCAGGTCTTAAATCAGTCAGTTGAGTCTGTCATTGGGTTGCCGGTAATGATGTTTAAGATCCAGCAGGTGTCAGTATTGAGCAGCATAGTGTCAATACAGTTTGGTAATGCGTCGCAACGCTTCACGAGGCCTCATCGACCCATCACTAGAAAGTTAAACCAGAAGATATTTATTGTCCAAAAATGTGACAAAAAGGCCAACAGGCAAAAAGTCCAGGAGAACCGGAACCACAGGACAGACTCACCAACAGGTGCAACGCTCAGACAGGGAACAAAGAAACACTGGGAGATAAATACACAAGACAGGGCAGACAACGAGGGACAGGTGCAACACATTAGGGGAGGGAGCAGTAATCCACACACACACACACACACACACACACACACACACACACACACACACACACACACACAGGGAGGGAGCAGTAATCACACAAGAGGGAAGCTTGACAGGACATGGGGAGGAACAAGACAGACATACCAAAATAAAACAGGAAACCCGGGAAACACCAAAACAAGACAGACCATGATAGTACCCCCCCCCCCCCCCAAAAGGTCGACTTCCAGGCGACCAAACACTGTAAGAAGAAAAAAAGTCAAACCCAACCAGAGTGGGTGGAGGGGAGCCAGGAGGAGGGAAACAAAAAAACATGGCCTGGGGCAGAGCAGGGGGGCGACCGGCTAGCCAGGGAACTGGAGTGGGGCAGAATGGAGGGGTGGCAGGTGGGCAGCCAGAAACAGACAAACAGACAGATAGATAGACAGACAGACAGACAGACAGAAAGATAGACAGACAGATAGACAGACAGAAAGATAGACAGACAGAAAGACAGACAGACAGACAGACAGACAGACAGACAGACAGACAGACAGACAGACAGACCATGCAGTAATCATGCACTGTTCACGTAAGACTAGAATATGTTGGTAAACCAAACTGTGGGCCCTGCTGCTGTAAACAACAACAGTGAAACAGTAACTTTTC
>CM049408.1:31654673-31659673 GCA_026929865.2 Hyperoplus lanceolatus
TGATAAATGGTCTGGGAATTGTATTTTACATGTAGTGTCGCAAAGCCAGACCAAAACTACAACAAGTAGTTTGTTTGTTACACATCATAATACAGTTCATCATATCCATCTCTACAATAATAATAATAAGGGATCTTTTCTTAGACCTTCTTTATTTAGGCCGATCATATTCGTTATGTGAAGGGAGAAATACTAAACCTCCTTTATTTGGATTTGTAAATTATTCTTGTAAATTATTCTTTATCACTTAAAAGTAGGTGTTCTAGTAAAGTAACAAGAAAGATAAAGATGTGTGGGGAATGGGGATATTAGCTTATATCTCGTTTCTTGTTTTGAAAATGCCCCTCGCTTTTAAAGTGTTTACTCGTCTTTGTGTTGTGTTCTGCTTCTAATCGGTTGTAGCATGTGTGACTCTCCTGCGAATATGTTTCTAATAGGCCTTCAAAATAAAACTAGAAAACGAACTGCATCCGCAACAAGGACGCTACTTCCGACTCGGAGCTGTCCGGCTTCAGTCAGGCATTTTCGTCACTCCCCCGACTGCACTCGGCTACTCTCGTCTACTTTCCAGACGAGCTGAAAGTTAGGTCGAACGAGCCTAATGTTACTGTTTAAACGAAAGGGATGGAGAGAGAGGGAGGGAGAGATGGATGGAGAGAGAGAGGGAGGGAGAGAGAGAGGGAGAGAGAGAGAGGAGAGAGAGGGAGAGAGAGAGAGAGGGGAGAGACAGAGAGAGAGAGGAGAGAGAGAGGGAGAAAGAGAGGGAGGGAGAGAGAGAGAGGGAGGGAGAAAGAGAGAGGGATAGAGAGAGGGGAGACAGAGAGAGAGAGAGAGGGAGAGAGAGAGAGAGAGGGAGAGAGAGAGAGCGAGATAGAGAGGGAGGGAGGGAGAGAGAGAGAGGGAGCGAGACAGAGAGAGAGAGAGGGAGAGAGAGATGGAGAGGGAGAGAGAGTAGCATTAAAACCAAAACATCCAAATAAATTCTGAAATTTTTATTAAAATTTCACAAAAAAAAACATGGAAATATTTTGACCTTTTTGTGACAAAGTGTTAGAAAGTGTTTCAGCCCGACGCCGCCTCTGACAGACAGGTATAAAAATGAACATACTCATTTTAACATGTGAGTCAGTCAGTCAGTAGACAATAAGATACACACATGAACCCTTTATACTGTGCTGAACAATACCCAGATGTCCTACTACATCCGGTGGTGATTTTTAGTGTTGAAACCAGCAGCTTTATGGAGGTTCTGACCCACAATCCACTGCAGCAGAAGTTACATCACATGGACTGAGCCTCCCAGTGAAAACAACCAGCGATGAGACGGATATATAAGCAAGAGGCAAGTTCAAGGAGCCATGTTAGGATGAAATAAATAAGTTAAAGTATGTCCCAGTTGTAGCATACTGCATCCCAACTAGATCCTGTTTATGATCAGATGTAGTATGGAGGAGGAGAGAGAGAGAGAGAGAGAGAGAGAGAGAGAGAGAGAGAAAAGAGAGAGAAAGAGGAGGAGATTTGGAACACAGGGAATGTTCATTGTGATGCTTTGCAGGAAGTCTGTGTTGAATTCAAGTCACTCAGGAGAAAAGAAATGAAGATTGTTCCGTTCAGACAGACAGACAGACAGACAGACAGACAGACAGGGTTAGGGTTGGGTACAGACAGACAGACAGACAGAGGGTTAGGGTTGGGTACAGACAGACAGACAGACAGACAGACAGACAGACAGACAGACAGACAGACAGGGTTAGGGTTGGGTACAGACAGACAGACAGACAGACAGACAGACAGACAGACAGACAGACAGACAGACAGACAGATAGACAGACAGACAGACAGACAGACAGACAGACAGACAGACAGTGACATATTGCTGGTGTTGCTCCTTTAAACCATCTCTACAGTCATAATCAATAAAATAATCAATAATCAAAAGTCAGTGTCTGTCAGTGTTGTGTTGTGCAGCAGCCAGAAGAGTAATCACGTTTCAGTTCATAACGTAAGAAAAGCCCAAAATTAAAGGTGCAGTGTGTAATTTGACATCATCACAACAGTCCGTCTCCATGGCTCCCGTCCAGAGAAGCAACAGAACATTCCAGCTGGTAGTTCTGACGGACAGTGTGGCCAGCTGTTCCATTCTGTCCGTGGTGTGGAGAAACACGGAGATATAAGTGACCCTTTCTAAGGGTAAAAATTATAATTCTAAAAAAAAATTCAGCTAGTATGCACTAAATGAAACGTACGTATGGATATTATAATTATTTTCATACCAATTCTGCCACGAAAAAAAAAAATCCCAAAATTCTACACACTGCAGCTTTAAGTAACGTGCAAATAACTTTATACATTTCTGACCCAATGCTGCAATAACTTTGTTTGCCAATAATAATAACTTGAACCAAAAATGTCAGAATATACTTGTATCAGTATTTTTAAAGGTGTGATGTGTAACTTTGTAGTGTGCAGCAGCAACTCACAACAGTGGAATGGTGATGACGGCAAAAAGTCATTACGTTAACGGTTAAGAAAGTGTATTAAACTTTCTAGCTCTAGTTCTATTCTGTTCATTCCAGCACATCAGAGGAACATTTTACCCATTTGAAACACACAGAAACATCACCGGCTGCTTTAGTCCGTCCAGAACCTCAAGGAATGAACAGAACGACATCTTTAAAAAATCCAACTTGGTAAAAGCTTCAGACGTCCGTCGCTTCAGTTTGTAAGGAAAGGTTTAAAAAGTTTGACGCGCCGTTGCTTTAAGAGTTTAAGACTTTTACAGAGAAATAAAATCTGAATATTTAGTCCAGAGAAGAGAGAGAGAGGGAGAGAGAGAGAGAGGGAGAGAGAGAGAGAGAGAGAGAGAGAGAGGGAGAGAGAGAGGGAGAGAGACTGAGAGAGGGAGAGAGAGAGAGAGAGAGGGAGAGAGAGGGAGGGAGAGAGAGAGAGAGAGAGAGAGAGAGAGAGAGACAGAGAGAGAGAGAGGGAATGGCTTCAGGTCCTTCATCTGTGAGGAAGAGGAGAAGACTGTGGCTCAGGTGGTAGAGCGGGTCGGCCGATGATCCAAGGGTTGGAGGTTCGATTCCCGCCCTGCCACTTGTGTCATGGTTGTTGTGTCCTTGGGCAAGTCACTTCACCCACCTTGCCTCGTGTGAATGTCGATAGTTAGCCTGCTGCTATCGGTGTATGAATGTGTGTGTGAATGGTAACGTGGGGATGGGAACAGGTCTCCCTTGATAAAGAGTCTTTGGTCTCAATGGGATTTACCTGTAGGAATAAAGGTTAGGATGAAGAGTCGTGTTGCATAGGGACGGGGATTGTCCATCAGTTTTTTTCGATATTGAAACCTTTATCGAGACTATTTTAACAGACCCTGCGTTCCAATCCCCATACTTCCCTACTATTTAGTACGCCAGAAACAGATTTACTAGCATTGACAATCGTTCTACAGAATCACTGACTACACCTTTAAAAAAAACATATTTCTTAATAAGCGCTTTGAGTGCGAGAAAAGGACTATATAAATTGAATATATTATTATTATTATTATTATTATTATTGTTGTGTTTGGATCCCCGTCCCTAGCATTGGGCTGGCGGTCACTCTGTCTTGCTAACATTACTAGAATTGATAGAATTACTGCCATTTTTACCAGTGTTATTAGCATTACTAGCAGTGTTAGCATGTCCCTCATTGACCCGCCTGTGAACAGCCTGTAACAGCAGCAGTGAATATTCCTCCAGCAGGGCGGCCGTCTTTTCCCCCCCGACCCCCCCTAGCCCGCCCAGCCCCTCCTGCTCTCCCAGAATGCACTGGGGCGAAGGCTGTGACAGAGGCAGACAGTTAAGCTCCGCCCTCATGCCCACGAAGGCTTCTGATAGGATGAGAGCCATGTCACTCTGATCGGAGGAGGAGGAGGAGCCGCTCACCTGAGAGAGAGAGAGAGAGAGAAGGTTAGTCTGTCTGTCTGTGTGTTTATCTATCTATCTATCTATCTATCTATCTATCTATCTATCTATCTATCTATCTATCTATCTATCTATCTATCTATCTATCTATCTATCTGTCTGTCTGTCTATTTATATATCTATCCATCCTTCCCGCCCGCCCGTCCATCCATCTATCCATTTATCCATCCACCTATTTGTCTATCTATCTATCTATCTATCTATCTATCTATCTATCTATCTATCTATCTATCTATCTATCTATCTATCTATCTATCTATCTATCTATCTATCTATCTGTCTGTCTGTCTGTCTGTCTGTCTGTCTGTCTGTCTGTCTGTCTGTCTGTCTGTCTGTCTATCTATCTCTCCATCCATCCCTCACCTTCCTGAACAGGTGTGTTGCTCTCCTGAAGCAGCTCTGCAGCTCATTGGCCAAAGCTCTGCAGCTCTCTATGCTGATTGGCTCATCTGAACACAGAAAGAATAGCATTCTCATCATTTTTATAAGAAGAAAATGTCTCATAAATCAGACAGTGAACAACACATGAACAAATCCTTCTGTAATAACCTTCAGAATAGTGCTGAGAATGATTATGGAAAGTTTAGTTGATGTAAGTGCTTTAGAAGTTGAGATATTTGGTTCGGAGTATACCATACATTTTTTTTAAACTAAAAACAGAGAAAGACAATGTACCTGTGTGCACCCCCCCCTGTGTGTGCGGGGGAGAGAGGGGGGGCACAGAGACCGGGGGGGGTTTCCATGACGACGAGGAAGACGCTGGTGGTGATGTAATCGATGACGCGAGCGATGACAGCGTTGGTTTATCAGGAAGTGATCGGCTGCTGCCGGGGACTCGAGCCTGCAGCCCGCGGGGAGCAGGGGCTGGAAAAAGATAGATACAAACATTAAATGCTTTGGATTTTATTTATTTTTTATTACTATTTTTTTTTATAATAAATCATCATACATTTATTATTATTATTATTATTATTATTATTATTATTATTATTATTATTAATACATATAAAAAAATTAAATATTTGTATTTTT
>CM049408.1:31664673-31669673 GCA_026929865.2 Hyperoplus lanceolatus
CCTTTTGCGCGGTTATGACCAAACACAAGCACACATCGCGCTTGCTAGCACTTAAAAAAATAAAAAATAAAAATAAAAAAATCTTTTTTTTTGGTCAGTTGGAAATCAAGGCAGCCCGCGCCCCACCTCTGACAACTCACGGCGGCCCCCAGGGGGGCGCGCCCCACCATTTGAGAAGCACTGATCTAACCCCTAACCCTGGCCCTTTATACAGGGTTAGGGGTTAGCGTTATGCACAGGGAAAACATCTTGAAATACTTTAATTCTAAAAAAAAATGTATAACTTTTACTCAAAAAACACTGAAAACAGGAATACAAAAATAAAAGATAAAATAAAATGAACAACAAACATGGCATACTCTACTCTACACGTTTCTATGTCTAATGTCAAACTGAAAATACAAGTTTTTTGAGGTGAGTAAACATGTGAAGTAATAACAGAGTGTGTAGCTTTGTGATTTCAATGTGTGTGTGTGTGTGTGTGTGTGTGTGTGTGTGTGTGTGTGTGTGTGTGTGTGTGTGTGTGTGTGTGTGTGTGTTTTACCTTCCAGATGCATTCTGGGACAGGAACCTGGAAGAGATGCTCAGACTCTCACTTGAGCTGTGAGAAGCTTTGCTGGGACTTCCTGTTAAACACAAGAGTTTAAACCTTTAGTTATAATCACATTACATTGGGCTGGTAGGATGGCCTAGAGGAAGGGGTCTCTGGTTCCTCCTCCCAGTAACCATGAGGTCTCTGGTTCCTCCTCCCAGTAACCATGAGGTCTCTGGTTCCTCCTCCCAGTAACCATGAGGTCTCTGGTTCCTCCTCCCAGTAACCATGAGGTCTCTGGTTCCTCCTCCCAGTAACCATGAGGTCTCAGGTTCCTCCTCCCAGTAACCATGAGGTCTCTGGTTCCTCCTCCCAGTAACCATGAGGTCTCTGGTTCCTCCTCCCAGTAACCATGAGGTCTCTGGTTCCTGGTTCCTCCTCCCAGTAACCATGAGGTCTCTGGTTCCTCCTCCCAGTAACCATGATGTATCTGGTTCCTCCCAGTAACCATGAGGTCTCTGGTTCCTCCTCCCAGTAACCATGAGGTCTCTGGTTCCTCCTCCCAGTAACCATGAGGTCTCTGGTTCCTCCTCCCAGTAACCATGAGGTCTCTGGTTCCTCCTCCCAGTAACCATGAGGTCTCTGGTTCCTCCTCCCAGTAACCATGAGGTCTCAGGTTCCTCCTCCCAGTAACCATGAGGTCTCTGGTTCCTCCTCCCAGTAACCATGAGGTCTCTGGTTCCTCCTCCCAGTAACCATGAGGTCTCTGGTTCCTGGTTCCTCCTCCCAGTAACCATGAGGTCTCTGGTTCCTCCTCCCAGTAACCATGATGTATCTGGTTCCTCCCAGTAACCATGAGGTCTCTGGTTCCTCCTCCCAGTAACCATGAGGTCTCTGGTTCCTCCTCCCAGTAACCATGAGGTCTCTGGTTCCTCCTCCCAGTAACCATGAGGTTTCTGGTTCCTCCTCCCAGTAACCATGAGGTCTCTGGTTCCTCCTCCCAGTAACCATGAGGTCTCTGGTTCCTCCTCCCAGTAACCATGAGGTCTCTGGTTCCTCCCAGTAACCATGAGGTCTCTGGTTCCTCCTCCCAGTAACCATGAGGTCTCTGGTTCCTCCTCCCAGTAACCATGAGGTCTCTGGTTCCTCCTCCCAGTAACCATGAGGTCTCTGGTTCCTCCTCCCAGTAACCATGAGGTCTCTGGTTCCTCCTCCCAGTAACCATGAGGTCTCTGGTTCCTCCCAGTAACCATGAGGTCTCTGGTTCCTCCCAGTAACCATGAGGTCTCTGGTTCCTCCTCCCAGTAACCATGAGGTCTCTGGTTCCTCCCAGTAACCATGAGGTCTCTGGTTCCTCCTCCCAGTAACCATGAGGTCTCTGGTTCCTCCTCCCAGTAACCATGAGGTCTCTGGTTTCTCCTCCCAGTAACCATGAGGTCTCTGGTTCCTCACAGTAACAATGAGGTGTCTGGTTCCTCCTCCCAGTAACCATGATGTCTCTGGTTCCTCCCAGTAACCATGAGGTCTCAGGTTCCTCCTCCCAGTAACCATGAGGTCTCTGGTTCCTCCTCCCAGTAACCATGAGGTCTCTGGTTCCTCCTCCCAGTAACCATGAGGTCTCTGGTTCCTCCTCCCAGTAACCATGGGGTCTCTGGTTCCTCCTCCCAGTAACCATGGGGTCTCTGGTTCCTCCTCCCAGTAACCATGAGGTCTCTGGTTCCTGGTTCCTCCTCCCAGTAACCATGAGGTCTCTGGTTCCTCCCAGTAACCATGAGGTCTCTGGTTCCTCCCAGTAACCATGAGGTCTCTGGTTCCTCCTCCCAGTAACCATGAGGTCTCTGGTTCCTCCTCCCAGTAACCATGAGGTCTCTGGTTCCTGGTTCCTCCTCCCAGTAACCATGAGGTCTCTGGTTCCTCCTCCCAGTAACCATGAGGTCTCTGGTTCCTCCTCCCAGTAACCATGAGGTCTCTGGTTCCTCCTCCCAGTAACCATGAGGTCTCTGGTTCCTGGTTCCTCCTCCCAGTAACCATGAGGTCTCTGGTTCCTCCTCCCAGTAACCATGAGGTCTCTGGTTCCTCCTCCCAGTAACCATGAAAATATTTTTCTCAGTGCTGGCCAGAAGGATGACGACCGACCTGCTCGAGCTACATTGACACAAACTGCCAGACAGCAGGAGTCCCAGGCTTTCCAGGGTGCGTAGAGCACTCTACAATGATCTGGGACCAGATCCAGAATGCCAAGCGGGAGAAGGAAGACCTGCACGTCGTCTGGCTCGATGCGTACGGATCAGTCCCACACCAGCTGATCAACTACGCCATGGAGTTCTTTCACATGCCCTCCTGCATCAAGAACATTGTTACATCCTACTTCAGTGACCTTCAGATGTGCTTCGCCCTCCAAGATTTCACCAGCGGGTGGCAACAGGTAGAAGTAGGAATCGCTATGGGTTGTGCCATCTCTCCAATCCTGTTCGTGTCAGCCTTTGAAGTAATCCTCGTTGGAGCAAGAAAGATGGTGGGAGGAATCAAGCTACCATCTGGGCAGAGACTACCCCACTGAGGTCATACATGGACGACGTCACCAGCATGCACATCAAGACTGCTGAAGAGGATGGACGAGCTGATGTCGTGGGCACGTATGAAGATCAAGCCTTCAAAATCAAGGAGCCTCTCTCTCAGAAGAGAAGACAGAAACGACAGCACCATCTTCTTTGCAGGAGAGAAAATCCCACTCCTGTCTGAGTAACCTATAAAAAGCCTGGGGAGGCAGTACACAGCGGAGCTTACAGACAAACAGATGGGGAGAACCGTGATGAAACAGCTCTCAGAAGGCCTGGCAAAGATCGATCAAAGCCAACTCCCAGGGAAGTACAAGGTCTGGTGCTACCAATTTACACTATTCAGGAGGGTGATGTAGGAAGAGCAGGGCTGGGATGGGGAGAAGCGCCACGGTTCTGGTCCAAAGCCGCAAAGAGAGAAAGGAGATGGTGGTGGCGGACGTGACGAGCACCGAGGAAGAGCGCTATAAAATCAAGGCTGTCACAGGGCCGACAAGGAAGATGGACAACCTGGGAGGGAGTTGCCAACAGAAACATCACCTGGTCAGACCTGTGGAAGATCCTGCATGCAAGGCTCAGTTTCCTCATCCGCTCATCCTACGACACGCTTCCCTGTCCTCTGAACATTCACCAGTGGTGCGGGAGTGAGGAATGCTGTACACTCTGCAATACCCCTAACGCAAGCCTCCAGCACATTCTGTCAAGCTGCAAGATCGCGCTCTCCCAGGGACGCTACAGATGGCGCCACGACCAGGCCCTGAGAAAGCTAGCTGAGGTGCTAGCAGCAAAAGGGTACCACCGGCAGAGAACCACAACTACATCAGCTTTGTCACGGAAGATGGGGGGAGAAGAAACATCAGGCCAAGAGAAACACCTCGGCCTTTTTCCCCAGATCAGGAGTGGGACATGAGAGTCGACCTCGACAGACAGCTCCGGTTCACTGCCCCGTCTCTGCGCCCCGACATAGTGGTGTGGTCCACCAGTGAATCCGTGCTCCTCATTGAGCTCACAGTACCAGCGGAGGACGGGATGGAGGGTTAGGGTTAACGAAGTATGTCCCAGTGGTACCTTGGGCTGACGTGTGTGTGTGTGTGTGTGTGTGTGTGTGTGTGTGTGTGTGTGTGTGTGTGTGTGTGTGTGTGTGTGTGTGTGTGCGTGTGTGTGTGTGTGTGCGTGCGTGTGTGTGTGTACCTTCCAGCTGAGCCAGAGTGACAAAGTGTTCCTTGAGGAAAGCTTCCTGGTCGGGAGTCTGAGGGACGATCTGATTGGCTGTGACATCACTTCCTCTTCCTGGTTCATCATCATCATCGTCCAGCTCGAGGTCTGAAGGCTCGGCGTCTGACAGGGAAAACAGAAGGAAACAGTGAAGGTCTCTCTCTCTCTCTCTCTCTCTCTCTCTCTCTCTCTCTCTCTCTCTCTCTCTCTCTCTCTCTCTCTCTCTCTCTCTGTCTCTCTCTCTCTCTCTCTCTCTCTCTCTCTCTCTCTCTCTCTCTCTCTCTCTCTCTCTCTCTCTCTCTCTCTCTCTCTCTCTCTCTCTCTGTCTCTCTCTCTCTCTCTCTCTCTCTCTCTATAACTGGATCTCGATTCAGGGGTTGCAGCCTACGAAGGCTGCATTTGAAGACCGATTGCGTCATAGCGGCGCGCAAAGGTTGTTCCAATTGCAACGGTTTGCAAGGCTCCTCATATGCGGCCGAGAAATGCAGCCTTCTTTCACGGTTTTGAAGGCTGCAACAGATGGATCCTTCGCAGCCCAACATAATAATTGATAGGTTTTATATAGCGCTTTATTGCCTAGGCACTCAAAGACGCTTTACATTTCCTGGTTCAATTCATTCACACTCAGTCATACCGGTGGTGGTAAACTACGAGAGTAGCCACAGCTGCCCTGGGGCAGACTGACGGAAGCGTGG
>CM049408.1:31717173-31719673 GCA_026929865.2 Hyperoplus lanceolatus
GGGGGGAGGGGGGGGGGGGAGGGGGGGGAGGGGTGGGTGTCGGAGTTTACCTGCAGAAGAAGCTACCAGCAAGATAACGTCCCGTCCCAGCCGCCGCACCAAGTAAGTAAGCTTTATTTATAGAGCGCCCTTCACAGACCAGGGTCACAAGGCGCTTTACATATCTTAACACACATTTTTATACACACACTCAAACACCGATGGCAGTAGCTGCCATACAAGGCGCTTTCTGAACCATCGGGAGCAATTGGGGTTCAGTGTCTTGCCCAGGGACACTTGGACATGTGGCGGGGAGAGGGGAATCGAACCTCCGACCCTGCACTCCAGAGGCGATCTCCCTACCCACTGCCGCCCCAACAAGCTCCCGAGACACGACACTTAGCCGCCAGCGCAGAAGAAGAGGAAGATAACATCCCAGCCGCCGCACTACCTCAGTAAGAGATTATGTACGCCACACTTTGCTGCTAAACCTTTTCTTTCTTTTAATGACTACTCCTTTTAGCTCCGCTCATAGCCGCGCTATATGCCCCTCCCCCACAGGACCTTTTGATTGTTTAAAGTCGGTAATTTGTTCAATAGTCTATTTTAAATGACTCTCCACACTCCTGGCATGCTGCTGTCTGCTTCTCAGCGGAGCCCCTGTGTATTTGTTAGGAAAAATAACTCTAATTTGTATGATATTATGCCCCCCCCCATTAATATGCATTTACTCTTGTATAATCAATTTAAACAAGTTGTATATTCTTCACATTTGACTTTAATAAATGTTCTCATTAGAGCACAGAGCAGGGAGTGGAGAAAGGAGGAAAGGCTCAGGCCTTAGAAGAACGTTTGGTGGATGGTGCAGACCTGACTCATCCCAATGATCACAGATAAGAAGTAAATGGCCAAGGTTAGGAGCATAGTTTCACTTCTCGGGAAAAGACGGCGAGGTCAGGATTGGTCAGAGAAAACGCATGGCAACGAGATCAACCAATCAATAGACATTGTCAAGATATGTTAAAAGACTCTGCTGTAGAGAGAGGACTTCACTTTTTGTCCTGTCAGAATTGCTTGCATCACCTGTCCTGTGACGTCACTTCATTAAACATCACTCTGAGAACTGTGAAACTTTTTCCTGTCATATTTTTTCTTCCATATATCTGAATAAACGAACACGGTTTTTTATTGTTATTATATTTGAAGATGTTCCAGGTGATTCTACCGTAGTATAAGCCTGAATAAGCTGTGGAGGGATACTCTCAAAACAGTCACAAGAACCTATTCAGTTCAGCCTAAGTTAACAAATGTGTAGGCTACTACTGTACTACATGGTGTGAATTATAGTTATCAGGGGAAAAACAAATATGCAAGAGGCACAAGTGTCATACATAATATAAGTGGAAGGTTATTGTTTTAGTCCATGGGTTGTCATGACTCTAGAAGAAGGAAAAGCGGGCTTAACCCCACATAACTGACTGAGACAACTAGGATGCTCTGTCATGCTGCTGAGGAGATGGCTGCAGCCTCACAAACCGGACCAGACTCATGGCTGCAGCCTCACAAACCGGAGCAGACTCATGGCTGCAGCCTCACAAACCGGACCAGACTCATGGCTGCAGCCTCACAAACCGGACCAGACTCATGGCTGCAGCCTCACAAACCGGACCAGACTCATGGCTGCAGCCTCACAAACCGGACCAGACTCATGGCTGCAGCCTCACAAACCTGTCATGCTGCTGAGGAGATGGCTGCAGCCTCAGAGACCGGAGCAGACTCATGGTTGGGCTAATGAAACCGGAGCAGACTCATGGTTGGGCTAATGTTCCCAGGGCAGTGGACTGTGCGGCAGCAGTCGGCCCTAACAAGGGATTCTTCTTGCCAAGGACACCTCTCCATGACCGTCCCAGGAGTTCCCCCTTCACCTGCCCTTTGCTGTCACAACCAGTAAAGGTGAGATACAATCCATCTTGCATACACACATTTTAATAGTAGTAATAACCTGACCCTGTGTCTTCTGCAGGACAGGAGAACAAGAGAGTGGTGTGTTCCTGTCCCACAGCGTGTTGGGATGCGGCCGGCTGTACACTGACTGAAGCAGAGAAAAACCAGCAACAAGTCTGAGAGTGTTTGAGGGAGACAACCGAGATGGACTGACGGACAGAATTGCTGTTTTGCATTTACATTATCTTTGAATTAATAAATGACTCCAAAACATGACAGACCTTGCCCTCAGGAGATCCTTTACAACTCATTAACCAATCCACCAAGCAAGTAGCATTCACTTTCCATTGACTAGAGCTTGAGCGTGCGCAATGCAGATAAAGAGATGATATTGCTTGTTTCTCTGGCAAGATCTGGCAACACGGTCGACTTATCCTCTTATCTACTCAAATATCTTCAGCCTTAAACACACACACACACACACACACACACACACACACACACACACACACACACACACACTCACACTCACACTCACACTCACACTCACACACACTCACACTCACACTCACACTCA
>CM049408.1:31737173-31739673 GCA_026929865.2 Hyperoplus lanceolatus
CCGGCCTGGATTCTAACCCGGGTCTGCTGTGAAGAGGACAGACAGACAGACAGACAGACGGACGGACAGACAGAAAGACAGACAGACAGACAGACAGACAGGCAGGCAGACAGACAGACAGACAGACAGACAGACAGACAGACAGACAGACGTGTACCTCGGTCAGTAGTGGAGTGTGGGGATGGTTTTGGGTCTTCAGCTCTTTGCACAGATCTCTGAAGGAGAGAGATAAACTCCGCTCCTCAAATCTCCACTTCTGAATTCTGTTGAAAATAAATTCATTTATTTCATATATACATTAGGCTGTTTGTCTTCCAGTGTGTGTGTTAACTCTAGCGCCCCCCTTTGGACAAGAGCGGTAGTGTTTTTACCACGCCAGCTGTTGTTCCTGGGTGAGCGTATACCCATGACAAAGGCATTAAAGGTGAAGTAAGCGGTTTATTTATGTTAATATAAGAGTTAAATCGCTCTTTATTCATACAGTGATCACTTACATAATGTGCGCGTTTCATAAAGCCGATCTCTCAGTCAGCTGCTCTGCATGTAATCGGCAAATAAACTTATTGTAGTATCCCGAAATTTATATCCAATCACAACAGAGAACGCTACAATCCAACACCCGTCTCGCTCATGGTCTCACTGCCGGTGCACGCCAGAGCAACAGATGGGTGAATGTGTATGCGCCTACAATGGCGGAGCAGGTAAAAATCCTTCCCAACGTCTGTTTTGATGGTTTTTATCATGTTTTATCACACTTATGGATCTGAGATGATGCTAGATAACTCGCTGCTTGAAGACCGCAGTGCATTAATGTGGTGACGTAGGGACGAGCGAGGGGACTGCTAACTGCAGTAACTGACAGGAAGTTAGCTAAAAGAACCATTCTGCTTACAGCACCTTTAAGAAAAACTATATAAAAATAACATTCTTTGCACTGACGGTCTGGTTTGCTGTTACATGTAATTTATGATCATCAGAGGGAACATGAGACTGTTTCAGAGATATTTAAAAGTTCCTCGTAGAGACTTTAGGATTCAGTTTCATTTCTTACTTTGTGTTCTGCTTGACGCTCGCCTGGCGCTTAGCAACAACAGGATCGTCTTCATCTTCGTCCTGAAACAGAATGTATAAAAAACATCAAACTCAGAAAAGATGGAAACAGACAGCCAGCCAGTCAGCCAGCCAGTCAGCCAGTCAGTCAGCCAGCCAGCCAGCCAGCCAATCAGCCAGTCAGCCAGCCACCCAGCCACCCAGCCAGCCAGCCAGTCAGCCAATCAGCCAGCCAATCAGCCAGCCAGCCAGCCAGTCAGCCAGCCAGCCAGCCAGACAGCCAGCCAATCAGCCAGCCAGCCAATCAGCCAGCCAATCAGTCAGCCAGCCAGCCAGACAGCCAGACAGCCAATCAGTCAGCCAGACAGCCACCCAGCCAGCCAGCCAGCCAGCCAATCAGTCAGCCAGCCAATCAGCCAGCCAGCCAGCCAATCAGCCAGCCAGCCAATCAGTCAGCCAGACAGCCACCCAGCCAGCCAGCCAGCCAGCCAATCAGTCAGCCAGTCAGCCAGCCAGTCAGCCAGCCAGCCAGCCAGCCAATCAGTCAGCCAGCCAGCCAGCCAATCAGTCAGCCAGCCAGCCAGACAGCCACCCAGCCAGCCAGCCAGCCAGCGCGTTTACATGCAGACTCATAACCGGGTAAATAAAGGAATAAGACATCAACAGGACTTGTAAACTGCATGTAAACACCTTTATCCGATCTACTTCACACACAAATCGGCACATTAACGGACAAGAGAAGTCGGATAAGAACACCTAGATAACTCGTTCATAGTCGGCATTCTCTCTGCATGTATACATCAATTCAAATCTCTCCAAATGTGTTTTTTAGTCCAAATACAAGTCATCCTTCTAGCAGGGAGATTACTCAGATACAAGTCATCCTTCTCCAGGGGATTATGTAAAGTCATCCTTTTAGGGGATTACTCAGATACAAGTCATCCTTCTAGTAGGGAGATTACTCAGATACAAGTCATCCTTCTAGTAGGGAGATTACTCAGATACAAGTCATCCTTCTAGCAGGGAGATTACTCAGATACAAGTCATCCTTCTAGCAGGGGGATTACTCAGATACAAGTCATCCTTCTAGCAGGGAGATTACTCAGATACAAGTCATCCTTCTAGTAGGGAGATTACTCAGATACAAGTCATCCTTCTAGCAGGGGGATTACTCAGATACAAGTCATCCTTCTAGTAGGGAGATTACTCAGATACAAGTCATCCTTCTAGTAGGGAGATTACTCAGATACAAGTCATCCTTCTAGTAGGGAGATTACTCAGATACAAGTCATCCTTCTAGCAGGGAGATTACTCAGATACAAGTCATCCTTCTAGCAGGGAGATTACTCAGATACAAGTCATCCTTCTAGCAGGGAGATTACTCAGATACAAGTCATCCTTCTAGCAGGGAGATTACTCAGATACAAGTCATCCTTCTAGCAGGGAGATT
>CM049408.1:31747173-31752173 GCA_026929865.2 Hyperoplus lanceolatus
TCAGTGAGTGAGTGAGTGAGTAGGTGAGTGTCTCAGTGAGTGAGTGAGTGAGTGAGTGTCTCAGTGAGTGAGTGAGTGAGTGAGTGGGTGAGTGTCTCAGTGAGTGAGTGAGTGAGTGAGTGAGTGAGTGAGTGTCTCAGTGAGTGAGTGAGTGAGTGAGTGAGTGAGTGTCTCAGTGAGTGAGTGAGTGAGTGAGTGAGTGAGTGAGTGTCTCAGTGAGTGTCTCAGTGAGTGAGTGAGTGAGTGTCTCAGTGAGTGAGTGGGTGAGTGTCTCAGTGAGTGAGTGAATCACCTTCTCCAGTGTGGCCAGTTTTGAAGTCTTTTCTTCAGTCATTCCAACTTCTGTCCTCAGACCTTTGAAAAGCTGCAGCAGCCTCCGTCTGTCATGCTGCCACACACACACACACACACACACACACACACACACACACACACACACACACACACACACACACACACACACACACACACACACACACAATATATACATTTTTAATCTAAATATTTGTTAAAAATATTATAAATTACACAGTATCTATCAAATTGAGTGTCTTACATGAGTCCAATTTAGTTTAATTTGAAAGTATTTTATGGAGTTTAATTATTATTATTTATTTTTAATGTGAGAACAAGGAACTATAATAAAAGAGTTCCTCACGTTGATGCTGACTGACTCTTCCTCGTCGGTGAAGTCTGATGAGTTGTCCGTCTCACTGCTCACCATGGTAACGTCCTGTCGCTGGGTCTCCGTGGTAACAAAGCCCATCTCGTCCACACAGACAATGTCCAGGTCCACGGGGTTTAGGGCCAGAAGGGTTCTGCTCCTTGAAGGCTGCTGCTGCTTCTGTTAGTATTCAGAGGGGGGGGGGGGGGGGTTAGCCAGGGAGCGCTGCATTCTAGAACTTTCTAGAACTTTCTAGATGATGTCATATTACACACTGCCCCTTTAAAGGGTAACTGCACCCCCTGTTTGAGCATACTGCACAATTTAGAAAAATGCTTTCAGAACATGGATTCTGAATTCTGTTTTAGAACTCTGTTTTTAAAACATTCCCACATCAGCCGGCCGACATTCGGGAGGGAGGGGGGCGCGCGGTGTCTGTGAAGGAGGGGGCTAGCTGCAAGCTGTCACTCAGGAAGATCTGAATGACATGACTTCAATGAGAAATGGAGTGACACAAAGTCTAACGGCCCTGTCGCTACACAGTGAGCTCATATGCCAAAAGAGAAGTGACTGTGAAGGTACCTGGGACTTGAGTAAAGGTGAATCGGTCCCAGCACTGGAGTGAGGAGAGGAACTATTTGATCTGACCAACATTGCACCAGGAGGAGGCACCAGGCCCGCGGACACAGCCACTGATTTTACCCCAAAATCAGCTCCTCGAATCGGGGAAGGTTTGAGGGATATGGGGGTCACTGGAGGGGTGGCAATGGGGGTCAGCGTAAGGGCGTTTGGAGGGGGAGGGAGTGGGGGGGGTTTTAGGAGAGTTACAGAGAGGGGATTGGGTTGGGTGGGAACTTTTACACAGGACACGAGTATTGGTTCCTTCTTGGAGTTTGGGGGGAAGATTTTAAAGGTGCACGAGCCCTTCTGAGAGGTGAAGGAAGAGGGGGGCCGGGGGGGGACGACATTAAAGGACGGACCTGGAAGAGGCAGAAACACACAGTCAGTAACAATAGGACCTTTCTATTTTTTATATTTTTTTTTTGGCATTTTCAAGCTTTATTAGACAGTACAGAGTTGAAATGGGGAGACAGAGAGAGAGAGAGAGAGAGAGAGAGAGACAGAGAGAGAGAGAGGGGGGGGGGGATGACCTGCAGTAAAGGTCCACGGGTCGGATTTGAACCCGCGACCACTGCAACGAAGGCCGGAGCCAATATGGTACACGCTCTATCCACTACACCACCGGAGCACCCGTCTATTTTTGCATTTTGGTTCAATTTGAAATTCTTAAATAAGAAAAAAGGACAAACTGAAAAAAAATAAAAAATTAAAGTAACCCCTGGCCTCCTCACCTTTCTGCCCGGTGGTGCTCTGGTTCTGGGCCACTGGTCTGAGCTGGTTCTGGGCTACTGGTGTGAGCTGGTTCTGGGCCACTGGTGTGAGCTGGTTGATGGGAACCAGTTGAACCAGTTTACCATCTGGTCTGCGGAAGAACTGTGCCCCTGAGGTGGTTTTGACCGGCTGCAGTACCATGGTTTGGCCAGCAGCAGACGGGGGCGCTGTGCCGGGAGGGTGAATGTTTATGGACCATTGACCACTGAATGGAGCCGGTTTCACAGGCTGAAGTACTGTCTTCTGACCACTGGGATTAGATGGAGGCGTTCTTTCAGAGTACAGTACCGTCTTCTGCCCACTGGAGGGAGATGGGGATGTTTTGACAGGCTGAAGTACTGTCTTCTGCCCACTGGGATTAGATGGAGGCGTTCTTTCAGAGTACAGTACGCATGGATGGGGATGTTTTGACAGGATGCAGTACTGTCTTCTGCCCACTAGAGGGGGGGCTGGGGGTCACACCGGGCACTTTCCACTGAGGGACAAATATCCTTCTAATGTTTGGAGTAGAATCAACAGGCCTAGTCACAAGAGTATCTGAAACACACAGACACACAGACAGACAGACAGACACAAAGACAGACAGACACACAGACAGACAGACAGACAGACAGACAGACACACAGACAGACACACAGACAGACAGACACACAGACAGACACACAGACAGACAGACAGACACACAGACAGACAGACAGACAGACACAAAGACAGACAGACAGACAGACAGACAGACAGACACAAAGACAGACAGACAGACAGACAGACAGACAGACAGACAGACAGACAGACAGAAAGACAGACAGACAGACAGACAGAAAGACAATGGTTAATTATCATTGGCTAGAAAGATATAAATAATGCATTTTAAGTGAATTTATGTTTACTTAAAAAAGGCAGCTAAAACTCTTTGCTATATTTTTAACTTCTCTAACTTAAAAATATAGTTAAAAGGTGCTACTAGGAACTTCCAGTGTGTGTTAATTCTAGCGCCCCCCTTTGGACTAAAGCAGTAGTGTTTTTACCACGCCAGCTGTTGTTCCTGGGTGAGCGCATAGTATACCCATGACCAAGGCATTAAGAAAAACTATTTTAAAATAGCATTCTTTGCACTGATGGTCTGGTTTGCTGTTACATGTAATTTATGATCATCAGAGGAAAAATTAGACTGTTTCAGAAATATTTAAAAGTTCCTCGTAGATACTTTCACGAGCTCGTTATTCTCACCTGTGTTGGGGGCGGAGCCACTATTAGATCCAGGTAAAAGTTTGAATTGCCCGCCGGCGGCCGGGACGATTTTCACCGTGACAAACCGCGAGCTCTCCGATGAGTCACCAGGTGTGGGCCGAACCGAAGAGCCTGATTGGTTCATTTTCACTGCAGCAGAATGAGAGAAGGCAGAGGATTGGTCCACGGTTCAAACAGCTTAATAACAGTAAAATTCCAGCACTTTTCTAGCCTGGCATTCCCAGACCTGCCACTAGGCACTGGCATTCCCAGACCTGCCACTAGGCGCTGGCAAATTAAATTTGCTGCGCGTGTTGGTCTGGACACGCTCCGTTGAAGCTTTATCAAGAAGACCAGAAATCTGGGTATGGTTTCAATTGGTTCTATCTAATATGGGCGCGCCAGAGCCCTTTGTATGGTGCTCTGGGGAGGACGTAACCGGATGACGACAGTGACGTGCATGCGACGTCGAAGCCGTGATAGTAAACATCAAAGATGGCTGCGGATATGTTGTGTGAGTTTGAGACTTTTTTGGCCTCGACCCTTAACGCTTTGGAAGACGGCACTCAAATCTTTCATTAGCAAGTAAGAGGAATGTTCTGTTTTGCCGACCGACCACGGCAAACGTTTCATTTAACAGTTTAACAGCTGTTCGCTAAACAAACGGGGCTTACGTCACCTTGTGCATCGCTCTGATTGGTTGTAGTGCTATCCAACTGCGTGCAGTGGCATTTGAAATGCACGAGTAGGAGCCGCCCCTTGAGTTGGAAATGACTATTGATCGTGGCCAGACCCTCTATCGTTCCAGATATCAGGGTCTGGATTTCCAGGCTAACACTTTTCCATAGAAGGGGGTGAAAAGTACTAAAAATGTCGATGTTAAAGGTCGGAAAAGTCAGAGTGGAAGTGAGTGAGTGAGTGAGTGAGTGAGTGAGTGAGTGAGTGAGTGAGTGAGTGAGTGAGTGAGTGAGTGAGTGAGTGAGTGAGTGAGTGAGTGAGTGAGTGAGTGAGTGAGTGGCTCTGAGACACTGTGTAACTTTTTTGTGTGAAACATTGTCTAAGATATATTCTCATAACTGAATAAACAAACTTTCCTCACAGGAAAATGTGATCCCTGGAACACTGTTTGAAGTTAGAAAGCTTCCTGAAAAGTTCCTGTTTCCCTGTTGTTGTTTACAGCAGCAGGGCCCACAGTTTGGTTTACCAACAAATTCTAGTCTTATGATATGAATTATTGTGTGTGTGTGTGTGTGTGTGTGTGTGTGTGTGTGTGTGTGTGTGTGTGTGTGTGTGTGTGTGTGTGTGTGTGTGTTTACCTGGCGTGGTTGAAACCGTCTGTGCGCTCGGCTCTACAGTAGATTTGGTAGCAGAAGAAGAGCAGGTTGGTTGCTGCATCCTGCTGTTAGCCCCCACCCGGCCGCAGAGGTAAGCAGCTAGCCTGTTGGCCGGATGGAGCGCGCCCATCATACCCAACTGGATCTTTGCCAGCGGATACGCTTTACCGTTTACCTGCGGGAGGAAAGAGGACGTTACATTCAATATCTGCGTTCCAATCCCCATACTTCCCTATTATTTAGTATGCCAGAAAGAGATTTAGGATGTCCCAATACATGCACATCAATTGTAGTATGCTGAAAATACACAAATGCTCCACTAACTCCAATAGCATTTTGGAGTATTCGTCTTTATTCTTGACATTTCTCAACATAATGAAAAA
>CM049408.1:31757173-31782173 GCA_026929865.2 Hyperoplus lanceolatus
AAAGGCTTCTATCATAAACATACCTGATGGAGTAATGGCTGCCTTCTTATCTGTCTTCGTCACTTCTGTGTTTTTGGACTTTTTCCCGCGAGCTTTCCTCAGCGTCGTTTCTTTATTCCTGATTCCTCTGGACCTGAACCCGTCCTTCAGCTCAGCCTCTCCACTGTCCTGCAGAGATCCCAGCCTAGCATCCGTAAACCTCAGCTGCTTCGATTGACATTTCTTCGATCTTAAATCTTTTGGGCTTGACGTTGGGTCTTTAGACGTTGATTCCTTGGGCGCCGTTTCCTCCTGTGTGGCGTCGTGGTGTTTCAGGGACGGAGACAGAAGACCCTTGGACCTCAAGTTCTTCCCCGCTGAGCGAAGGTCTCTAGACGTCGAGGCTTTAGGCTTCGGCTGTTTGGACCTCAAGGCTTTAGAAGATGATGCTTCTTTAAGAGTCGACTTCTGGAAAGGAAAAACATACAAGATTTTAAGATGGTTATTCACACACACCAGTAGTGCAGAGACACAGTGCAGAGACACAGTGCAGAGACACAGTGCAGAGACACAGTGCAGAGATAATGTAATGTGTGCACCATTTAAATACAAAGTAGATTTATTTTATTTTTTTTAAGATTATATTTTGTTGTTTTCAAGCTTTATTAGACAGTACAGAGGAGAGAGAGAGAGAGAGAGAGAGAGAGAGAGAGAGAGAGAGAGAGAGAGAGAGAGAGAATGACCTGCAGTAAAGGTCCACGGGTCGGATTTGAACCCGCGACCACTGCAACGAAGGTCGGAGCCAATATGGTACACGCTCTATCACCATGCCACCGGAGCGCCCCGAACTTGGAATTCCTGAATACGAACTTATAAGAACTTTCTCAAACTAAATGATAGAAGGAGTTTCACCTTTTGGGTCTTGGTCTTCCTGTTGCCTTGGTAACCTCTCACCCTCGCACAGCTGCTGTCCTGGAAACAAAGACAGGAACTCAGCACAACACAATCACAGCAAATCTAAATTACACACACACACACACACACACACACGCACGCACGCACGCACACACGCACACGCACACGCACACACACACACACACACACAGGGCCACAATGGTAGAGATGGCAGCCACCACTAGTTTTCCTGCTCACCCTCTCCTGTCCGGTGCCGGGGACCCAGCCAGAGTAGCGGTGCCGCGGGCCGGGGTCTGGGATGTGGGTCGGGTCGCTCTCCGTCTCCTGGAGGTTTCTCTTCCACAGCGTGCGGACTCTCTGGGCCGGCTGGGACACGCTGTCCGCTTCCTTCAGGACTGAACCAGACACATGTCAGTAGTGTGCTTGTCCCCATTCCTCCTGGCCCCGCCTTGACTACTGACCGACCCAAAAAATAATCTTTTTTTTTGTGGTGCACAATGAATGTACTAGCTCGTGTGATGTGTGCTTGTGCATGGTCATAACTGCGCGAAAGGCTGCGATCTGCAGTAAATACATGTGCACATGTGTCTCCAAGCGTTTCTCTATCAGCTGCTCTGTGTATGCAGCTTTGTGCCGCAGTGTGAGTGTATGGTCCATTATATGTATTCAGTGTGTCTGCATAATATTGCACCAGTAGAACTTTGAATGTTTGCACATGTTACCTTCACATAGCAAACAAAATTACACAACTGTAAAGTCAGTGTCTGTAGTTTTTTGTATTCAAATAAGCAGTTGTTTATTTACTGTGCATTGGCACCTTTGAGCCGCGCCTCCCATGACCCTGGACAGTGACCCTTTGACCTCCCATGACCCTGGACCGTGACCCTTTGACCTCCCATGACCCTGGACAGTGACCCTTTGACCTCCCATGACCCTGGACAGTGACCCTTTGACAAACATATTTTGAGGGGGAAACACTGTAAGGTGTTGCACTTAGAGTAGCCTACATTTATATCTATGTTCTTTGATAAGCTGTTGACCTCTTAGTAAGCCCAGGCCTACCTGTGTTTTGATAAGCTGTTGCACTCTTAGTAAACCCAGGCCTACCTGTGTTTTGATAAGCTGTTACCCTCTTAGTAAGCCCAGGCCTACCTGTGTTTTGATAAGCTGTTGCACTCTTAGTAAGCCCAGGCCTACCTGTATTTTGATAAGCTGTTGCACTCTTAGTAAACCCAGGCCTACCTGTGTTTTGATAAGCTGTTACCCTCTTAGTAAGCCCAGGCCTACCTGTGTTTTGATAAGCTGTTACCCTCTTAGTAAGCCCAGGCCTACCTGTGTTTTGATAAGCTGTTACCCTCTTAGTAAGCCCAGGCCTACCTGTGTTTTGATAAGCTGTTACCCTCTCAGTAAACCCAGGCCTACCTGTGTTTTGATAAGCTGTTACCCTCTTAGTAAGCCCAGGCCTACCTGTGTTTTGATAAGCTGTTACCCTCTTAGTAAGCCCAGGCCTACCTGTATTTTGATAAGCTGTTACCCTCTTAGTAAACCCAGGCCTACCTGTGTTTTGATAAGCTGTTACCCTCTTAGTAAGCCCAGGCCTACCTGTATTTTGATAAGCTGTTACCCTCTTAGTAAGCCCAGGCCTACCTGTATTTTGATAAGCTGTTACCCTCTTAGTAAACCCAGGCCTACCTGTGTTTTGATAAGCTGTTACCCTCTTAGTAAACCCAGGCCTACCTGTATTTTGATAAGCTGTTGCACTAAAGAAGCTTGAAGCCTTGGTTTTTAAGAAGATTGTTAAACACTGAAACAACAGGAGCCTATGTTTATAGGGTTATTTTGATGAATTGTCAAAAGTGTTGCCCTGTAGTGTTTAAAGTACATTAGCTATTGATGTGTACATTTGTAGGCATGTTTTTCTCTTTGTCTTCCCCCCTTAAGATAGGTTAGAGGGAGAAGAGTTAACCTAAAGATTTGAGTTGTTTTTCCTGAACTTGATAAGATTGTTAAACGACTGAATCAACAGGCAGACCTAAGTTAATCAAATAGGGATTATTTTGCAATAAGCTGGTGAACTCTATTTGATCAAATTAAAGATCTGCTTAGAGGTGATTGATACTATGCACTCATAACTATTTAGTTGTGTCATAGTGTTTACATGGATATATGTAGCTATTGGATGTGATGATCATACATTTTAGGCATGTTTTTTCCGGCCCCTCAAGTCACTGGACACACCCCCGTTCGGGGGGATTGGAATAATTTCCCTGGACTCATTTCCACCAGCCAGGCTCCCCCAGTGGATTCAAAACTAATTGAATAGCCCTGGTGTAGAGCGAAGTTTTGTCAGGGATTGGGACCAAAAGAGAACAAGTGAAGCGGTTCAGGTATTTGGATTCAAATCTCTATCCTAACTGCTATTTTCTCCCCGAATCCTCCACCCCAGCTTTAAGTGCATTTACCATATGCCATCTTCATCCTCCTCTTCCTCTTCTTCTTCTTGTTATTCTCGTGCGGTTGTGTCGGGCTGGAGTCTGAGCCCTCGATGTGTTTCAGCAGGACAACCTTCAAGATCAAATCAGATCAGTTTTATTTGTTTAGCCCAATATCACAACATTTGCCTCAGTGGTCTTTACATTCCATACAGTACGACACCCTCTGCCCTTAACCATCTATCTATCTATCTATCTATCTATCTATCTATCTATCTATCTATCTGCCCTTACACCCTTAGCTCGGCTGAGAAAAATCTCCCAGTAAAAACCCTTTACCGGGATTAAAAAAAATTGAGAGATCTCAGGAGGAGTTGACAGAGTAAGGGATCCCTCTCTGTCTGTCTGTCTGTCTGTCTGTCTGTCTGTCTCTGTCTCTCTGTCTGTCTCTCTGTCTGTCTGTCTGTCTGTCTGGGATCCCTCTCCCAGGACGGACATGCTGCAATAGATGTCGTCATAAGTAGAGAAAATCACGAAGGAATTTGATGGTTGACCTTCTGTTTCAGGCAGCTGCAGCCCAGCATACACTCGGCTTTGCCACAGTGGCTGGTCCTAAAGCGGTGGGTCAGACTGGAACACACACAGCCCAGTCTGCAGCTCTCACTCAGGCAGGGGGGCACCCGGCTACGGATCGGCTGGAGGGGGGCGGTGGGGTTCTCACTCACAAAGCCCTGGAAGGAGAGGAAGCACATAGGAAGAGTTAGGGGAAATAATAGTTTAAAGGGACAATTAGTAACATTTTAAGTATTATTTAAAATCAATATCCTCATTCATAAACATGTCCTCATTGGTGTAAAATCACCTCTGACAATAATCTGAATTATCCTCCTGAGCGAAGAATTACAAATATTAATATTACATTTTGTACATTGAGCGGGCAAGTCTTATGTTGTTTTTGGAATGTCATCGGTTGCATTGTTTAGAATGTAGAATTGTTCTTGTCCTTGAAGGCCACTGTAGCTTCTGTTATTATTCTAAAGGGGTGGGGTTACCCAGGGAGCGTTGCATTCTAGAACTTTCTTGATGATGTCATATTACATTCTGCACCTTTAAAAGGTACAATACACCTTCATATTCCCACCGGTGAAGTCTGTTCTTTATGGTCAATAATAGTTTAAAAGGTTCGAGTCGGTTCAGTCAGTTCAGGAGAATGTTTGTTGACTAAATTACTTTTGTTCAAAATCAGTGAATATCTCCTCACAACCTGAACATATGAACCTAAAGGCCCAGTGCAGCTACATGAACATATGAACCTAAAGGCCCAGTGCAGCTACATGAACATATGAAAACCATAAAGGCCCAGTGCAGCTACATGAACATATGAACCAAAAGGCCCAGTGCAGCTACATGAACATATGAACCAAAAGGCCCAGTGCAGCTACATGAACATATGAACCAAAAGGCCCAGTGCAGCTACATGAACATATGAACCAAAAGGCCCACTGCAGCTACATGAACATATGAACCAAAAGGCCCAGTGCAGCTACATGAACATATGAACCAAAAGGCCCAGTGCAGCTACATGAACATATGAACCTAAAGGCCCAGTGCAGCTACATGAACATATGAACCAAAAGGCCCAGTGTAGCTACATGAACATATGAACCTAAAGGCCCAGTGCAGCTACATGCCTGTTTACAGAGTCTAGGGTCTATGACACACAGTCCAACTCAGTGGTGCAAGGTTCTAACTTAAAGGTGGAGTCAGTGATTCTGGGAGGCATGTAAGACTGCTTCCTTTGCTATTCCTGATGACTTCATCAATAAATTGTATGAATCATTGTTGAACCGCATGGATGCAGTCCTTCAAGCTCATGGGAGTCATACAAGATATTAAATATGGATCTCACAGCACCACTACTTAAGTCACTGATGTTACGCAATATATTTCTGTTTTTGAGGTAAATTATTTGTTAAATTTTCACATTACTCTCTGTAGGCGACAAGACTTTGTCCTGCCAACATCTGACCTTTCTGTGTCCATTAAATGATCAATATTTCTTCAGTGAAGCAAATTTATTTTAGTTTATTAAACATCATTTGGAGGGTTTTATCTTTCATATGAGCCATTTCTAAACCCAATGAATTCATTCAAAGTCAGGTTATAAGCTGTTGTTTCTACAGAATGGATAAGTGAGACTTCTGTCAGGGACTGTATGTTTCTTTCCACCACTGGTTCTTTGAGTGTTTTACTGGTTGATATTAAACAAAAACTACAACAGCAGCTCCACAGAATTCAAAATGGCGGCTCCCTCACCAGCAGAGTGAAGAGTGAGGTGAGAGCGATGGCGGCGCGTTCCTTAGTGATGCTGGTCCGCGGCTGTCCCCCCCACACCACCGACTCTTCCATGTCTCTCTGTTTGAGCAGCGAGCGCGTCAGGACCGGGCCGTCTGCCTCTCCCTCTGTCCCGCTCTGATCCAAGGCCAGGCCCAGCTCTGAGTCACTCTCTAGGGGCGCCATGTCCTCTGAGACCCCCCCCACGGGAGGGCTGAGGGTCTGGGAGGGAGAGGGTTTGGGTTGGAGCTTTCGCCTTTTCTGCTTCAAAAAGGGGATGGGGCGTTCAGGTGACGTGGAGTCAAGTCGGACTTTGAAGCGCTGTTTCTTGATCCTTAGAGGTTGTAGTGGTTCAGTTGGTTCTAGTGGAGGAGGGGGGAGGGGGAGGGGGGCTGCTGTAGGCGGTTTAGGAACCTAGGTGGATTAATAGTAAAAATATTAATAATTTACTTTATTTTTATGGCAATTTTCAAACAATAAATGCAACTCAAACGAGCTTTACAAAGAGAGAACTGCAGTCAATAAAAGAAAGATCCATCAATCATAAAATCAGTGAATACATAAAAGAACAATCCATTTGAGGGCTTCAGGTGGACTCACACTTTGCACGATAGTACAAACTACTGGTTCAGGAGACGGCTCTGGCCTGGCTGGAGCTTTGGGTCTCGGCCCCCTCTTCTTCCCCGGACCTCTAGTCTTCTTGGGGTTTAGTTTGGACCTCTTGGACGGGGGGATAAACCCTGATATCAGGTCGAATGTGGGGGAGGTCCCGGGCAGCTGGTTCTTAAAATCAAATCAATCAGTTTTATTTGTATAGCCCAAAATCACAAATAGACATTTGCCTCAGTGGGCTTTACATTCCATACACTATGATACAATATGACACCCTGCCCTTACACCCTTAGCTCGGCTGAGAAAAAACTCCCAGTAAAAAACCCTTTACCGGGAATAAAAAAATTGAAGAAATCTCTCAAGAGAGTGGACAGAGTAAGGGATCCCTCTCCCAGGACGGACATGCTGCAATAGATGTCATAAGTAGAGAAAAATCACGAAGGAATTTGATCGTTGACCAGGTGATTACATGGTAGTACTAAAGTAAAGTATTACCTTCTTTAAGACGCTGTCGAGGGTCCGGACGTAGCTGCTGCTCTTGGTTGGAAGCTCGTAGACAATGGGCTCCACGAGGGGCACAGAGAAGCTGGAGGCACGCTCGTCTATCAGCTTTCCTTCGTTCTCTAGATACTCGTCCAACATGTCGCTGCAGAACGCAGAAAGGTTCTTCTTCTGTGGTGCTTCTGGACTGGGAGCAACTGGAATACATGTGCAAGAGGAAGAATTTAGAGATTTTTGTCAAGTTATCTTCCATAACATGTCTTCTTTCATACTCTCTCTCTTCCATAACATGTCTTCTTTCATACTCTCTCTCTTCCATAACATGTCTTCTTTCATACTCTCTCTCTCTTCCATAACATGTCTTCTTTCATACTAGTATAAATAAAAAAGGTCCAACATGTACATTCAGGTGTTTATTTGACTAAACCTTGTCTGTTTGCGTCTGTATATTTCTCCTATACAACCATCTTTAACGGACATTATCTCAACATTAGTTTTTTCTTTTTTAAACCCTGACTAGAAACAGGGTAAGTAAGATTCTTCTTAAACAGATTACAACACAGAAACCAAAAGAGCACAGAAACTGAAGAACCAGTTATGTGTCCGTACCGGTATGAACTGGTTGTGGGTCCGGTTCAGGAATGGGAGCTTCTGTAGTGATAGTCGGTGGCGCTTCTGTCGGACTGTATTTCTCTCTCCAGCCTTTGATCTGAGTCACATCCGTCGCTTTCCCCGTTCTGGAAACAAACGCTGAACTAACGCCTGGAGACAAAACAGTCAGAGTTACTAAATAACTCAAGTTAAAGCTGGGGTATGTGATTTCTGATTGGTCAAGATCAGGGGTGGCCAACCCGCGGCTCGCGAGCCGCATGCGGCTCTCTGCCCAGCTTCTTGCGGCTCTTCAGTTCATATCAAATTATGTGATTATAATTTTTTTTTTTTTTTTTTTATATACTTTTTTTTTGTGTGGGCCTATGTGTGTGCATGTTCGCAAACGTTTCATGCGGCTCTTACGTTCGTTTTACATGTTGTCTATTATTTCATTTTTTATTTTATTAATGTGTAGGCCCTATGTGTATGCCTGTTCGCTAAAAATTGAGGGCGCGAAAAAATAAACGTTTGGTGCGGACGCAACATTAAACTGCCCGCTCAGCTTGGAGGGAGGTTTTCCGTGAATAAACTATTTGTGTCAAGTTCGCTCCGAAACAGAGTGGGAGAGTTCATATTTTTTGTTGAACGTTATGCCAAGCCATTCTGCCTTATATGCCAGGTGTCATTTGCGCATTTCAAGGCTTCAAATCTTCAGCGCCACTTCAGCTCTCTCCATGCTACAAGTAAGTCCCACAAAGCAACATGCATAGTAAGAGAAAACGCTATTTTAAATTGTTATATTTTTGTTTGTGGACTTGGTTGAACTGAGAGTTTGTGTGGTGAGGCAGTGCACTCAATGTTCATTGTTGAAAATGACTGCCCTGTCGTCTTTAGTCCAGTCCTGTCATTATCACAGGGGCGGCCTTAACGATCTGGGGGCCCGTTTCAAGTCCTAGTGTGGGGCCCCTTTTTTTTTTTTTTTTTAAATAAATAATGCTTGTGCATGCAGAGCTCCCCCGCCCAAAATAAAAACGCCCCCCCCCCTGAAATCTTACTGGCCACCCCAGTGCCCCCCCCCCAGTTCAAATGTTATTTTTTATTTTCATTTTATTTTTTTAATTACATTTTTTTCCTGATATGTATCCTAGTTCAGAGATGATATGTATTTTTTTTCTTTCTTAACTTTTTTTTGATAGGTAGTTGCCAAGTTCATCACACAAACACTCCAATCCACTGATATGAGATCAGTTTGCAATTTTCTATTACTAAATTAATGGTAGGACTGTGGCCACTAGAACTGGTCTCTAGTCAGCAAAGGTCTTGAAAACAGCATAAGTGTGCTTGTGACATGCGTGCCACCCATGCATGTGTATAGGCACGTGTCCCAGCAGATTTTTGAAATCTGAATAAAAAAATTAAAGTTTGTAGTTAGTGAGTGTAACATGTTCTTAGCAAGGGCAGACTTTCATAAATAAAGGTTTATTTTTTTAGCAAGATATTTGGTCAAAAAGCTAGTGGTCATCCGTCCCTCTGTCCAGTTGTTAGGCATCTGGCTGCTAGCAAGTTATGTTGTCTTGCTAATTTTACTATTCATCTGAGCTGAAATAAATATTGACTTTTTCCTTTATTATCTTCGCGAGAATGCACCAGAATGCATAGATTACATGTTAAAAACACAAAAAAATCCTCTGGGGGGGATGCCCCCAGATCCCCCTTCAGGGGTTTAGTTTTCTGACAAACATTACAATGGATACTAACATGATTTGGGCATTTGGGATTATAAATCATCTTTGAATTGGTTGTACAGCATATCACATGCTATTCATTCAGGGGTGCGATGGCCACCCCACTCTAACTCTGTGGCCCACCTTGGCCACCCCCTGTCAAAATTTCCTGGAATCGCCACTGTGTGTACCCGTGTGTACGATGTGGCTCTTTGCAGTAACACAGTAAAAAATGTGGCTCTTTGTCTCTGACTGGTTGGCCACCCCTGGTCAAGATTAACATGAGCGGTACACTTTGACCAATCAGAGCGAGGCTCCGATTCTAAAAAATAAATAAAATAAAAATCAGATTCTCTGTTCTTATTGGCTGTTGGGAGTGACTGTCAACTGTTCAAATCTCTATCACAACTGCTATTTTCTCCCCAAATTCTCCACCCCAGCTTTAACTCAAGAAGAAATGGGCAAAGGTAATGGGCTAGTCCAGGTTAGCTTAGCACAAACACTGGTAGTCGATAGGTAACCTGCCTCCGCCGACAGTCAGAAGATAAACATTACAACATCAACCCGTGAATTAAAGCTGGGGTATGTGATTTCTGATAGGTCAAAGTTAACATGAGCTGTACACTTTGACCAATCAGAGCGAGGCTCCGATTCTCTGTTCTTATTGGCTGTTGGGACTGTCCATTCACTTTGGCACGACGTTGTTGGTGTAGAGCGTGTCAGGGAGGGACCATAGGGGAGGGACCAAAGAGAACAAGTGGAGCGGTTGAGGTATTTGGATTCAAATCTCTATCCCAACTGCCATTTTCTCCCCAAATCCTCCACCCCAGCTTTAAATCAGATGAACGGTTGTAGAGAAAATGGAAGAACAGGCAAAACGTGCAGAAGTTCTAAGCTGTCTAGTCATGTCTGAATCAAATCAAATCAGTTTTATTTGTATAGCCCAATATCACAAATAGACATTTGCCTCAGTGGGCTTTACATTCCATACAATATGACACCCTGCCCCTATCTATCTATCTATCTATCTATCTATCTATCTATCTATCTATCTATCTATCCTTACACCCTTAGCTCGGCTGAGAAAAAAAAACCCTAACCCTCCCAGTAAAAAAAATTTAAGAAATCTCAGGGAGAGTCGACAGAGTAAGGGACTGACCCTGAGGTTGTGTCAGTTCCTGGGTCAGCGGTTCCAGAGAGGCCCCAGGTGGAGGGAGGGGCAGTTCCAGAGAGGTCCCAGGGGGAGGGAGGGGCGGCTCCAGAGAGGACCCAGGGGGAGGGAGGGGCAGACGGACGCCCAGGTACCGAAGGTCTATGGCCAGACTCACATCCAGCAGGGGCAGCTTCAGGCCCACTGGACACAGGAACACACAAGATTCAAGATGGTTTTATTGTCTTATGCACGTTAACAATCACAGAGCAGTCGCTGGCAATGAAACCCTTTAGCCCTGCCCTCCTCCAGCAGGGCAATAAAGAAAGTGTAGAAGTATAAGAGAAACACAAGTGGAAGAAGAAGAAGAAGAAGAAGGAGAAGAAGAAGAAGAAGAAGAAGAAGAAGAAGAAGAAGAAGAAGAAGAAGAAGAAGAAGAAGAAGAAGAAGAAGAAGAAGAAGAAGAAGAAGAAGAAGAAGAAGAAGAAGAAGACAGAAGTTATAAGACAGAAGAAGTTGAATATGAAGAAGATCTCATTAATAAGATAGAAAAGTAGTATTAGAAGAAGCAGAAGTAGTTAAAGAAGTAGAAGTAGATTAAGACAGAATTTGAAGAAGGTTTGAATACCAAGAATAATAATGTAAAATGAAGGATAATAATTTAAACAAGAAGGTTAAGAAGAAGAAGAAGACTTAAGTTTATAACACTGTAAGTTTGTCTCTGTGGAACATCTCATTCACCTTTTCCTAACATTTGTAAAATAGTCTTTGACGAACAGTTCGTTAAAGCTTTTGTTAACTAAATTAACACTGCATTTAAAGGTGGTTTGAATACCAAGATAATAATGTAAAACTGATGGTTATTAATTTAAACATGTCTTCCAGGTTATTGGCTGTAAACATCTCTCTCTCTCTCTCTCTCTCTCTCTCCCTCCCTCCCAGGTGTGACCTACCTTCCTGCAGCACAGGGTGGATCACCTGTCGATGTCTCATCAGCTTCAGGTCTCTCAGGAGAATCTGCTCAAAGGCAGAAATCTGCTCCTCCAAACTCTCCTCCGTCTCTACTGAAGGAAATCTTACTTTTGAATCAAGATCATAAACGTTTTTTATAAATGTTTGTTTGCTGCAACTACAACGGCTATCCTACAACATAGGGGAACATTTCAATAGAAATCAGGGCTGAATAGGGTGCTCCGGTGGCGTAGTGGATAGAGCGTGTACCATATTGGCTCCGGCCTTCGTTGTCATCCCCCCTCTCTCTCTCTCTGTCTCCCCATTTAAACTCTGTACTGTCTAATAAAGCTTGAAAATGCAAAAAAAAAAGAAAAAAGTATAAAAAAAAAAAGAAATGAGGGCTGAATGAACTTCGGGATGAACCCAAATTAGCTCAGAGACGTACGGTTTGTATATTAGCTTCAGTTAGCTTCTAGTTATTCTACCTAAACAGTTTCTAAAATAAGAATGTCTAGTTCCCGGTGAATCTGTGCGAAGCTTTTTCTGTGCGTTCGTCCTGGAGTAAGAGTTACAAGTTATTACAAGGCTGTATTCCCCTTGCTTCCAGTCCTTATGCTAAGGCTAAACATGTACTGGACACACAGATTAAACTGATATCCATCCTTTTAAACCACGACCATTTAACATGAAGATTTGAACCTAAACGATGGTCAAACTTGAGCATGACTTTGATGAGGATAATTAATGAGATTTTACCTTTCTCAGGTGCGTCAGTTTGTGGAGGTTGAGCCTCTGGTGTGGTCTGAGGCTCCGGGACCGTTCCTTCAGACGAGTCCACAACGTGAAGTTTGAGCGCCTCCTGAAATGTGAGAGTTGGTTTGTCCTTTTCTGCATGTGATCTTGATACTAGCGATCTCTTTAGATACTTTAAAATTAAGACAACTTAATGACAAAACATAACAACCAAACTAAGAGATCATGATTATCTTAATCTTCTACATATTTACTCATTAAACACTTTTTTTGTGGGAGATTTCTTCTTATCGCCCTCGGTCTTTAAAGACCGCTCTCTTAAAACTTAGTTCTACGGGAAAACTGGCACAAGATGTTTTCTTTTCCACTGCGAAATATTTTTCAATCATGTGACGGTTAAAATCTAGCACAATGTCATTGTGACATCACCTAAACCATGTTGCTGGCTTAGGCTTAAATATCGAACAGGTTCTCAGCTGGTTGTGTTCATAAGCCTCAAAACAAAACAGCCTGATATATTCCAACAGGAACAAACTTATGGGTTAAATGCCTGTTGGGCATTGAGGACATAATATTCAAATCTATGTTGAAGTTTTCAAGAAGATTAATTCACCTTTGATGTGAACGAGATGAATAGCTGCTCCTCCACTTCCTCCAGGTTGGGCCGCATGGTGCCGTAGGAAGACTCATCGCTCTCCGTCTTGGGAAGCTTTCGGCGGTGAGACTTCTTATTGCGCTTACAGGATTTGTGGACTGCGAGTGTTTGCGCCTCCGTAGAAGGCTCAGGTGCCTCTGCTTCTGCTTCTACTGTAGACGGAGGAGGGCAGTCTGCCTCTGTGCTCGCAAACTCAACCCCCATCCCGAGGTCCTCAGAGGAGAAAAAGTGCACTAGGTCAGTTAGTGAAGTCGTGGGAGAGAGACCGTCTCCATCTAGTGACGAAAACGTTGGAGAAAGACGCAAATGCAGCGCGAGAGAGGACAGTTCTGCGGGGAAGGGCAGCGACTGATCGAGCTCTTGAAATGATTGTGTGGGATCCGGGTCGGGCATGGATTCTGATGTGTGAATACTCTGTGTTTCAGGGTGGGAGGGGGACTGGGAAGGCATTAAAGGGGATGTATCAGAAGGTGAGGTCTGCTGGGTGGGCTGATATGTTGTGAATGAAGTGTCTATGAATGGCTCAGGTGGCGGTAACACTGTATGCCATTGAAACACGGACGCGTTGTCCCGCTGTGGCAACTCATCAGGAGTAACTGCTTTCTGAGTCGGTTCAGAAATAGCGGAGTCGAGTTCTAAAGCAAACGAGGCGGGAAGGGAAGGTAACGGTTCTGGAGAACTGTCAGGAGACAAAGGCATAAAGCAAAAAGATTCACACTCAGGATCAGGCAGCAATGAGTCAGTCTTCAGTGTGGGGGAGTCCGAAGGTAGTGTGGACGTCTCAGTCAAGGTTTGTGTTTGTGGGGAGTTTGGGGCGGGTAACACTGTGTCAAGGAATGGGGTGAGATTAGGAGATTCGGACGAGGTAGCAAGAGTTAAGGAATCCGTGGATAAAGATGTCCCAATGGTACAAAATGGTTGATCTAAATTGGGTAACACTGGTGTGTCTTCCGGTTCTGTCTGCCCCAGGCGTTCAGCAAGTGAAACAGAGGCCAAGAGATCATCTTCTCTCGGTCCCTTTGGATCTTTTATTGAAATCTGGGAGGTTTCAACTTCTTGTGGAGTAACATTGAAATCATCTGGATGGAGACGTCCTGCAGTGCGTCCAGAGGTTTCAGACTGTGTGATATCAGCATCATGAAGGTCTCTGCCGGCTGGAGCAGAAGTTCCACATTCAGACTCTGCAGCAGAACTTGGCGTTTCAGACGGAGGTTCAGATGTGAGCGCCGGTGGAAGAGAGTCCGGCTTGCTCATGACTTTTTTAGATTTTGTTGAATGCTGCTTCAAAAACCGAGCGAGCGCCGGCAGAGGCAGAGGCGCCGGCCGTTTATGCTCTTTGACTTTCACCTCTGGAGCAGCTTCAGGCTTCAGTCGGTGGTCGTTGGAGTCCACAGAGGAGTTCTGTGACTCTACTGAAACACTATTGACACGAGAACTATCCGTCTTGACATTGTACTTGGATTTCAGCGAATTCAGAAGGTCCTTGTTCCCCTTAACTTTCCTCTTTGCAACAACAGTTTCATCTTTCTTTGCAGGTGATGGGTCGCGATGTGTTTTGACAGATAAACTGCGATCTCTTGCGTTGCCTTTGGAAGTCGTGGTTTTAGCGTTGCTTTGCTCAGTGTCCGAAGAGTTGTTATTGACTGTGAGCTGCTCCATGGTGCATCTCTGGAGAGACACGTGAGCCTCGCGCATTAGTTCAGAAAATAACTTCTGAGTCGGACGTGAGACGCTCCTGAAGGAAATCAAACAATAGAAAACATCAAATAAGTGACATCAGTCAGGAAATACTGTGGAGCTAAACTATGACCTACGACCTGGTTAACTCAAGAGGAATAATAGAATGGGTTACAAACATGCCGACACTGGTAGATGCTGCAACTTTGGACCTACATTGGCAAATCACATCCAAGCTAATCCAAAAACAGCTTTATCCATTTGGCTAATGTTTGGTGTCAAAACATAAATAAATACTTAAAATACTTTCACACTAGCGGTACAAAAAGACCTTGGAACCTGCCCAAAATGTAAGATATTGCAATGTGACCTTAAGAACGGTTGAACTTCATCCTTATGCCTGAAAATGGCCCCCAGTTCAAAAAGATGTGAGTTTGCAAAGCTACGATCACTTGGACACATTGTTTGGAAACTTTAATGCTACAGTGTGTAGCCAAATGTGATGAAGAGCAAAGAAAGATGTAATAACTAGCAACACAGGTTATAAGATGTAGAGCCATGAAACAAAATAATACTTATATTCCAAAATATACAGATGGACATTTAAAAAGGTGTTCTTCATTCTTGTACTCTCTTAAAAACATGACACATAATTTGAAGAGCATGCAAATCTTCTGGAACTCTTACCTTGAACATTCCCCAGGATCCTTGGCACCTGACTGATCTTTGCTTGTGGTGAAGGTTTTCTGTAGATCCCCTGACACTGAGGGCTTTGGGTCGGCCATCTTGGAGTTTCTGGGTTTGTGGTTTGCGAGTAAAGACTTCAAGCTCTTCTTTACTTGCTGCTGGTCGTTCGCCGTCGAGCCTCCATCTTTGTTTGAGTCTTTACCAGAGTTCAGTTTTAACTTTAAGCCCAACGGACTGGTGCCGTCCTCCTTCAGCCCTTTAGCAAACGGGTTGTAGTCCACTTTCAGCTGAGCAAATCGTGAGTTCTGGTAAGCAAGGACGGCCATAAACTCAGTCTGAGGGAATGTGAATGTAACAACGTTGGGGCCTTTTAGCTTCAAGTCTCTAGCAGCTTTCTCAGTTTGGATGAGGTGGAGCTGTGGCAAGTAGCGGTGCATCGGATGCAGAACACTGCTCCCTTCTTGGTCGGCCATGTTGTTCGTGAGCTTAAACTTGTAAAAGGAAACTGGATTCTGCATCCAGTGTTGCCCTGTTGACGGGGACTCGGGATGGGTGAACGGTTGACTCTTAACATGACACTCAGCCTTTCCAGCGACTTGCCAGCTCTTGCCGGTCCACTTGTACCGACTGTTGTCTAAAGGCTGAATGTCCATGAACAAACAGTACTTCCTCGATGGCTGCAGGCCAGAGATGCGGAATCGGCAGTACGGGAACATCCTGCTGCCTTGGTTCGTCAGAATCATCTCGGTTTTGCATCTGAAAAACTCGTTCCACATGACGTTGTTGTCCAGTGTCACTTTGACGCCTTTGCAGACGCTGTCAGGTGACAGATTGTCTGACTGAGGGTTTGAAATGGAGGGATGTTTCCCAGAAGTCCTGATGGCTTCCTTTGATGAGAATATGTTGGGTTTACCCATCATGTCCACCTCTTCATTAGCTAAACGGGCGCTTTGCTCCATCCCCCCTTCGCTTGCCCTCCCTGGCCTGGGGACGGGGCAGGCAGGCGGGTGGTCGGCTACAGGGGTCGATGCCTCTTCCTGATGGAACACCATTCCTTTCTGCTTCTTCTTCTTAGAAGCCATGAACTAGTCCCAAGCATCTACTGGGGAGGGTCCCGCGCTGTACACATAGTAACGATGGTTGATGACAGCATCCTGAAAAAAACATTATAAACTTTAATTTTCTATTTGACTATTTGAATATCTTCAGTCAGACTGAGACAAACGTCACGCTTTTAATAATAGTCAGTCTTATATTTTGCCGTAGTATTCAATGTTTCCTCAGTTATTGCACACACGGCTCGAGGAGGCTGCAAGAGACCAAGCCGATATGGGGTTGTTTCAAACATGAGACAAAGGTGTTAAGACCTGAAAGATATTAAATATGTCGGTTGCATCTGCAGCAGTTTATGTTATCTATAGGCCAACAGTTTAACCAATATTTGATATAGTGATGGTATAGCAGGGCTTTTTTGGGTCATTTTCTTGGCCCTTTCACACCGCCGAAAAATCGGAGCTAGTTCGGAGCTATAGCCAGTGTTTTGGTTTCACACCAGAGAGCCGGATCTGGGCTGTAAAAACGGTTCTACCCCAGCCCCAGGATTGAGCTGGGCTAGAGATGAGAACTGCCTGTGCCAGCGGCCGGGGGAGGGATTATCCTGACCAACCAGACCAACTCAAACCTCATGCCGCCATATTTAAAAACACCGCTACTACGTGACGTAAACATAACATAATTACCGAAAGTAGTGATCAAATTGACCGGCGAGAATATGCTGTATGGGTCCTGTTTGGTTAAGAAAGCAAAGCGAGAGGCAACACGTGTAAAAATAAGACGTTTCCGCTGCTGTTGTTGTGCTTAAAGCTAGCGGTAGCTTTAGCGTTAGCCACGAGAGCAGCGGCGTCGGGCGACGTACACACGTTTACAGTGACGTCATGACGTTGCTCTCTTGCCGGCTCCATGGCTGGCTCTGGTCGGTGTGAAACCAACCGGTTCATAACTGGGATAAGGCTGTAACCAGTTTAGAACTGGCCCCAGCTCTTGGTTCTTTTTGGTGTGAAAGGGGTAGTTCTTCTGAATCCCACACTCATTACAGCACCTCATGCAGATTCATCCACCGCTGAAAATAGTCCCCAAACACAGACTATTTCCCCGCATTTGTTTGATAAGTAATACAGTGAGATGCTTTTTGAAATCAATGAACCTTTAAAAAAAAAACATGCAACAATGTGAGGTGTATTTTTAAGAGATTTAAATCTGCAGGATGAACCAATGAGCTCAGAGCCACGGGTAGGAAATCAGGAAGAACTGAGTCTAAAGGCCAGGACACACCGGTCCGACGACCCTAACCCTAACCCTAGTCTCGCAAAGCCAGACCAAACTACAGCACGTAGTATGGTCTGGAAGCACTCTGTTTAGAGCCGTCTATTCGGGTGGGGAAACCGGGGGAAACTGGACAAGCCTGTTTGTATTTGTTTAAACCAATCACAATCATCTAGGGCGGGGCTAACCCCGGGAAGCAGCAGCGGTGTCCTGCAAAATAGTGCCGGGGGGGACGACTTATTTTGATGGAACGTCTTCACGTCCAGACGTCAGAGAAATGGCTAAACCCGCAAACGCCACACAAAAACTATTAAAGACAAAAGGAATATACATAGTGTGTTGCTTTCTAACCAGCATGTCAAGACCCCATACACTTTAGCCCCCGAGGAGCTCACGGGATAACTTAACCGGAGTTAACTAGCCACGTAGTGTTATCTCTGGTAACATTATCATCGGCGGTTGAGAGGACGGCTACGGCGGTCGAGTAGAATTTTTAGCATTCGAGAACTTATGTCACCACCTCCTATCGCTGTAGTCAGAGCCGTAGTCCGTCTGTTTACAGGCAGAACAGGGTTTTGACGTTGTGAGCGCTACACCAACTGCAGCAAGTAGCCGTAAGAGTTGCTAGGTGATAGTGGAAGCCGTTGGAATCTTTCCCCGTCGCTAAAACACCGCTGCTTAGTCCCTCACCAAAGAAAGGGAACGGCGGATCTTAATCTAGCTGGTTATAAGGTCCGGTGCTCAATTCAAACCCCCACGCTTCATTTTCCAGAGTTTATGAGGGTATTTCTGCCCGGGGGTAGTTGTACAATGAAGTTGGACAGCTAGGCTAGGCTAAACTAGGCTGCGTCCCGGACCGCCGCCGCCAATATTATTATCCCGAAGTATAGCCACACTTTATTTCCGTCTACAGTAATGTGACTTCTCACACCCTGTGTGTGTGTGTGTGTGTGTGTGTGTGTGTGTGTGTGTGTGTGTGTGTGTGTGTGTGAGAGAGAGCGCTGCACATAAGCACACGGGTTGACGGTGAGCGAATTGTTTCCGAATTTGAGGGGGATCACAATAGGGGAAAGCCAGCAAACGGAAAAGGAGGGGGCTGCGTCACGGCTGCGTTGCTTTTCGACGCAAGCGAATAGACGCTGGCGGAAGTGGTCATGCCAGACTACCCTAACCCTAACCGTCACCAGAACATGGAGTCTGCCGTTTCAGGCAGCTCCATTCTCCCTGACGCGGTCAAAAAAGTGCGAAGAACACACCGAGCCGATTACCGACTTGCCGTACGCTCTGCGCTTGCGCCGGATTAAATTAAGTAGCTGTTATCATAACATAGGCCGTCATTATAACGGGGAGAATGCATGCTGCAGACACACTAACACCTGTGTGGCCGTTCCTCGCCCAAACTACCTTGACTATTTATGAAAACGCCATGCACCGACAATCTAATGTTGTGTGCTGATTGTGTTTAGCCTACACAACAATCCAAACATTCTCCGATTCTGTTGATAGCTTAAAAATCCTAAATCATGTTTGACAAAAGTGAAAGTAATATCTGCTCCGCTGCCGTGGCAGAGCAGAGACGGGCGAGCCCTCCACCAATCAGATTGCTCCGGCTGAAAGACTGCCCGACGCCGACTGAACATGTGGAATCGGCTGAAAAGAAGCCCGACGACATCTACGACGGCCGACGTCACCGAACACACCAAACAGATTCATGTCCCCGCCCCCTCCAGACTCTCCGACCGTGTCCGATGGCCGATTATCGGGCCGGTGTGTCCTGGCCTGGCCTTAACTAACATATTGTTGATTTGAGTGTAAACATTTGGTGACAATAAAGAAAATATTGAATAGCACCACGCTTAGCTCTTTAAATACTTAGTCAAATCCATTAGGAGCAAAAGGTGAGTTAGAGTCACAAGCCCCTCAGTTCAACACTGAAAGTGCTTTACATTTTACAAACATTAGCCGGTACTATTATTATAGCTATTTGGAGTTATTTAGTTTAGCTAGCTAGCTGCCATGTTTTAAAGCGTTATACCTAAGCAGTGGTGAACAAACAGCCAAATATAACACCCTGATTATCGCTATAACACACCAAACTATTAGCATTGAGTCCAGTGATTTGTTTACCGTCAGTCCTGTGAAATCATTTAACCGTGTTGACTTTATCAATAGTTCCCCTTTACTAACTGCATGCTTTAACCTAGCTACATGTTGCCTACGTTGACCAGACATCCTGGTTTGTTCCCATTCCAACGAATATCTGTAAGAGGCTCAAATGTTCTGGTTTTCTCCACAATTTAAATGATAATATTCTTATTTTCAGCTCTTACATAAAGACAGTTATCATGTACTATCCCACTCAATATCACCAATACAACCCAATACAAAGACACTGGTGTTGGAAGGTGTGCATGCTAAACAGCTAAACGAAGAACTAAAAAACTTCATCCTATAGATGAAAATCTCTTGAAGCATGAGGGCATGAATCTGTGATACACCTGGGCTTCACCTTTGTGTCCCAGTTTGGGGATTTGAAAACATGGCTACCAAACAGCTACTAGCGACAGGTAAACTAAACCACTGACACTCGACTCAGCTAGGCTACGTTTAGGAACATTGATTTTGTATCTATTGGTGCATTAATGTGAACATGCAGGAATCTCAGCCTATACACTTACATGTGCCAGTCTGGGTTTTGGAAATATAGCCACCACATAACATAGGCCTACTAGCGGCAGGTACACTTAACCAAACGAAACATCAGCTTAGGTTCGGCTAAGTTTAGTAACATTGACAACAACATATCCCCATTTCTGACTAGTTTGATGCCAGGGTGTTAGAGGGTGAATGCATCAGTCTGAATGTGTGCAGAGGTAATGTAGCTAGCAGCAGAGCAGCAGGCCTGGTGCTGAGCCTGTAGTAATGGCGTCCACTCAAACACCAAACCTGTTCACACGGTCTGTGTGCGCGTGGACCCACGGGACCACGTGTTTGGTTCACGGCACATGCATTACCTTCAGTCCGGTGGAAGACGTCGAGTATTTCAAACGTCGTGACATTAATCCGAGTGTTAGCGTCTGTTATTCCCTCGTTATAAAAACCCCAGCGCCATTGTGGATGTTTTCTAACTGTGAGTGGGGGGGAAACCAACGTGGCGTCGTCCCGGTGAAACGTCATCAGCCCTTCGTGTGTCTCCTCGACCAGTCAGAGCTCAGCGCTGCGCAGCCACGGGCGCCATCTTGCTAACGCCACCTGGTTCAGTTCAAACTCAAACCGAACACCTCGTCCTGCCTGGCTGTAAGTTAACGGGCTGTAGGTACCGGCACCGGAGGATCTACCGGGGTTCATCACCCTGTGGAGAGACGTAAGACCATCGAGAACGGTGTCCCAAGCTCCGTGGACGAATATTTCACCTGCGGGACCGTTTATTTAGGATATTTGAGCCGTCTGGAGCTGAAGACTGACGCCATTGTACACACAGCACAGTGTTGAGTGTTGGCTTCACTCAAACCGGGACGTTGTGTAAACTTAACGAATTCTAACGGACGCTTTACGGTGAAAGCTTCGACAAAGGAGTGTCTACGTCATGTTAGCCCAACGGCAGAGTTAAGCTAGTGATCGGTAGTTTAGTTTAAAAAGTCATAACGTAGCCTTCTATTAAGAACCGGGGTTTTGCTGTCAAAGCTACGACAACAAACCCGGCTACGTTACGTTTGGCCAACGGGGGAGTTAAATCCAGTGAAAGATTTCGGTGTAATGGTTTCTTTAGGGATGACTGGTCATTTTTAGTCGGCCACGGTTAAGTAACGGTTAATGTGTGTGGGGGTGAGCCCGGGCTGCCTCGCCTGTGCTTTGTTATGATCAACCGTTAATGGCGGCGTCTCCTCCCCCCAAAATGGACTCATGTAACTCCCACGTCTTTATACCAACGGGGCCCGGTGGCTATGTAACGTTACAGCCCGTCTCCGCGATGCTTATAACGGCGTCACTGTGCTCAGTTGGTCCGATGGCGATATGGATTCACACGTAGGGAAGTAAAGTGTGTGTGTGTGTGTGTGTGTGTGTCTGCCTGCCTGCCAGTCTTTGTGTGTGTGTGTGTGTGTGTGTGTGTGTGTGTGTGTGTGTGTGTGTGTGTGTGTGTGTGTGTGTGTGTGTGTGTGTGTGTGTCCGTCCGTCCGTCTGTCTGTCTGTCTGTCTGTCTGTCTGTCTGATTCACACCTTGCGTTGTAATGTAATGTGGTTAACCAACTGTGAATGCGGCCGGAAATACACGAAGCACCGCGAAGAAACACGAAGTGGTCACTCGGGCTCTCACAAAGGAGCTGTTGTAGATTTACTCGGGTTTGAAATGGTTATAAGGCCTATAGCATAATAATCACAAGACTAGCCAGGTAGTTAGACTGTATTAAAGATGGATTCAGCGTTTGTGGAGAAAGCTTGTTGTCCAAATCAGTGAATATCTCCTCACGATATGCTAGCTGTCTGTACTGTGTGTGAGCTGAAAAAAAAAAACTGTTAATACACAGCCTAGGCTCTGTAAACTGGCATGTTGCTAGCTACGGTGGGCTCTTTGTTCACACACCAGTTTACAGAGCCTAGGCTGTGTACACTGTTTTTTTTTAAAGTGCACAGACAGGTAGTGGATCGTGAGGAGACAGACACACAGTACTGACAGGTAGCGGATCGTGAGGAGACATTCACTGATTTTGACAAGTGTTCTCCAGAATCACTGACTGCACCTTTTTAAAGCCGCCGGTAGTTCGACTATTAAACAGTTTATTATAAACGTTACCAAACAAGTTGTTACAGGCTTTCTGACCAGCTTTTAACCTATTATTATTGTCCCTCCACACACTATTAGACAGTATAATATATTCACCAACAGCAGCTGCTCTGGGTAATTTGCATGTAACAGTTAAACATGTAAAAATAAATTACCACTACAAACCGCCACAGCTCCATGAAATGAGGTCACGTGGGTTTTTCTCCGCGCTGCATCGGACGCAGCGCTGCATCGGACGCAGCTTTCGGCGCATGTGCTCTGGAAATAGAGGGAAATCTTCTGTGCAAATCTATATAATAATCTTTTAGTACTTTTATATAATTGTTTTAATATCTTGGCGTGTGTGTTTGAACAACTGTCTCATGGTTTATTTTGTCCTTGGTGTAAATCCAGACTGAACAGCAGACACATGTCTTACAGAGTCTTCAACTCTTCTATTGTGTTTATGAATGAAAACAGAGACTAATCCGGGCTCCCTACAAACACAGCGATAGAGAAGCAGGTAAGACAGCCAGGTGTGTGTGCGATAGTAATTACATAATGAACCATCAGTAATCATTTTTATGCTTTATTGATAGTGTAGAGACAGAGGTGAAATGGGGCAGAGAGGGGAGTGACATGCAGAGAACGACCGCGGGCTGGAATCAAACCCGGGTCCGCTGCTGGCCGAGGCCCATGGGGGGACGCCCTACCAACTGAGCTAAGGGGGGGGACGCCCTACCAACTGAGCTAAGGGTGCCCCCAATCATCAAGTTTTTAGCAGTTTTCCCTTTTTAGATTCTCCTTAAAGGTGCAGTGTGTAATATGACATCAAGAAAGTTCTAGAATGCAACGCTCCCTGGGTAACCCCACCCCTTTAGAATAATAACAGAAGCTACAGTGGCCTTCAAGGACAAGAACAATTCTAAATTCTAAACAATGCACCTGATGACATTCCAACCAACATGGATTCCTCCATAAGACTTGCCTGCTCAATGTACAAAATGTAATATTAATATTTGTAATTCTCCGCTCAGGAGGATAATTCAGATTATTGGCAGAGGTGATTTTACACCAATGAGGACATATTTATGAATGAGGATATTGATTTTAGCTGATAAATTACTGAACATGTTACACACTGTCCCTTTAAAGACGGAGGCAGAATGCAGCGCTGTGATCCAGATCTGAGCTCCTCCTCTCTCTGTGTGCTTTTCTCTTTGTTTGTTCTTTAATACTTTATTCATTTCTAAGGAATTTTCCAACTCCTCCTGCAGATCATATCTCTGTTTCACTAAACTCTGGGATGGGTTAAGAGCATTTGGTCCAGTTCATTTAGCCTGGCTTTACGGGTTTTATTACGATGAGCCGAGTAAGAAATAATTTGACCACGCACATAGGCTTTGAGCGACTCCCATGATAATGAGTAAGAGACCGAGTCATCTTAATAACTTTATTTATATTAGAGAACTAACACACACACAAAAGACAAAATACATAACATGGCGTATACTCTACTTTACAGGTTTCTAGGGACATTGTTTAAACTAAAGGCAGGCCTACGTGTTAAGAAAATAATAAAAAGTCAACGAGGTGTCATGTAGGTCCCTTCAGTGCTGTTATATAGTCCAGGAAAGGCTGACATATCTGTTTAAACTAAGAGAGAGAGAGAGAGAGAGAGGGCTGACATATCTGTTTAAACTTCTCTGCTCTCCCTGGAATCTCATAACAGATTTCATGCCTTTGTGTTTTTTACCTGTGGTGACATGTTTCCCCTTCTGTGGGAATGTGTCATACATGTGCTGAAATAAAGACACAATCTGTAGTTAAAGGTGAAGTAAGCGGTTTATTTATGTTAATATAAGAGTTAAATCGCTCTTTATTCATACAGTGATCACTTACATAATGTGCGCGTTTCATAAAGCCGATCTCTCAGTCAGCTGCTCTGCATGTAATCGGCAAATAAACTTATTGGAGGATCCTGAAATTTTTATCCAATCACAAGAGAGAACGCCACAAACCGACACTCGTCTCACTCATATATAGTATATACACTCCATGGTCTCACTGCCGGTGCACGCCAGAGCAACAGATGGGTGAATGTTTATGCGCCTACAATGGCGGAGCAGGTAAAAGTCCTTCCCAATATCTGTTTTGATGGTTTTTATCATGTTTTATCACACTTATGGATCTGAGATGATGCTAGATAACTCGCTGCTTGAAGACCGCAGTGCATTAATGTGGTGACGTAGGGACGAGCGAGGGGACAGCTAACTGCAGTAACTGACAGTAAGTTAGCTAAAAGAACCATTACGCTTACAGCTCCTTTAAACCTGTAAATAACTTGATTCACCATCAGGCTTTAATATTAGTATTAGTGGGTGGATGGATAGAAGAACAATGCATTAATCCCCTGGGGGAAAGTTCAATAAGGTATGGTGGTCTGAATCTGCCATATGGCCCCGGCTTAAAAACCTGGCCTGGCTGCGGTCCAATCCCAATACATCCTGCTATTTAGTGTGGTAGAAAAAAGATTTAGGATGGTCGATTTCAGTATGGTTAGAAATACACGGAGGGCTACTACATCCACGCAAGAGTGTTAGTGTTGAAATCAGCATGCTATTTGGGCGATTCTGACCCACAATCCAGTGCGCACCGGAAGTGACGTCACATCGACGAAGCCTCCATATGAAAACAAACGGGGATGAGACGGATATAAAAGCAAGAGGCAAGATCAAGGAGCCATGTTATGATGAAATAAATAAGTTAAAAGTATGTCCCAAGTGTAGCATACTGCACGCTAACTAGATTTTTTTTATGATTAGATGTAGTATGGAAAAAGAGAAGAAAGAGGAGATTTGGAACGCAGGGCTGATTTCCCAAGCTGAATTGTTCCAGTCCGCCCCTGGCCATCACCGAAGGCTTTACCTCATGTAGATGCACCGACACTGT
>CM049408.1:31799673-31807173 GCA_026929865.2 Hyperoplus lanceolatus
TAGTAGGCTACCGCTCATTCATTTAGGAGTAAACACTGCAGTCTAGTTTCGCTGCGTGAAATTGTGTATACGTTGCTTGGCAACGCCCTCCCGCCCGCCTATCACTCTCCCTTTTAGCTTTTCTTCATTGCATTTTCTTTTTTTTCTTTTATGGTTCAGCCCCGTTATCAGTCATTATGACGACAAATAACTGTCTCAAACAAGGCTCCTGCTCCCCTTCCCTCACCTGGAGAGATAGGCTTCTCAATTCACGTTGCTGCGCCACACTGAAATCTGCGACCAATACGGATATGTGACCATAGAGCATGCACGAGCGAACCAAAAATCGGACTGGGTGTACGACCAGATCAAATGCAGCAATAAAAACTATATAAAAACGTCTTTCTTTGCACTGATGGTCTCGTTTGCTGTTAAAGGTAATTTATGATTATCAGAAGAAACATGAGGCTGTTTAAAAGATATTTAAATGTTACTCGTAGCCGCTTTAAAAGCCAGTGTTAACCCTCAAACAGCCCTTTAAAGGCCTGTCCTTAAAACCTAGTGTTAACCCTCAAACAGCCCTTTAAAGGCCTGTCCTTAAAACCTAGTGTTAACCCTCAAACAGCCCTTTAAAGGCCTGTCCCAAAGGGAGAACCGGACTAAATGTCCTCACTCCTAAGGCCTGAAACTCAAATTGGTTTTCACCAAAATAATTGTACAAGTGCACACACACACACACACACACACACACACACCTGTGGCTCCCCTCCACACACACACACACACACACACACACACACACACACACACCTGTGGCTCCCCTCCCACACACCCCCCTCCACACACACACACACACACACACACACACACACACACACACACACACACACACACACACACACACACACACACACACCTGTGGCTCCCCTCCCACACACCCCCCTCCACACACACACACACACACACACACACACACACACACACACACACACACACACACACACACACACACACCTGTGGCTCCCCTCCCAGGCTCCATTGCAGCTTGTAGGCCAGCAGCTCGCCCTGCAGCTCTTCCTCTCTCAGTCGGCTCCAGCCCAGGCTCAGCTGGGCCTCGGACAGAGCCAAGGTCAAGTTCCCGGGGGCGACGAAGGGGACTGACAGACAGGCAGGCAGACAGGCAGAGAGGCAGACAGAGAGGCAGACAGACAGACAGACAGGCATACAGAGAGGCAGACAGACAGGCAGACACAAAGACAGACAGACAGACAGAGAGAGAGACAGACAGACAGAGAGGCAGACAGACAGACAGAGAGGCAGACAGACAGGCAGAGAGGCAGACAGACAGACAGACAGGCAGACAGAAACACAGACAGACAGGCAGACACAAAGACAGACAGACAGACAGAGAGAGAGACAGACAGACAGAGACAAACACAGACAGACACAGACACAAATTTAAATTTCATCCATCTTCACTGATCAACGCAGTTGCTTTTCTACATCCTAGTTCCCCATACTGTGAGTGAGTGAGTGAGTGAGTGAGTGAGTGAGTGAGTGAGTGAGTGAGTGAGTGAGTGAGTGAGTGAGTGAGTGAGTGAGTGAGAGAGTGAGGCCCAATCCCAAATGACTCCCTAGGCACTCCCACTCCGTGAGCGAGTGTGACTCTCTGTGGAGTCACCCTCGCGGCTGTGAAGTGCCACTCGATCATTAAGGGCGAGGGTATAACAACGGTGCGGCTTTGGCAAGCCCTCGCCTCTGTCAGACGGAAACAGGAAGAAGACACTAGTTTGTTAAGTCTTTATTTCTCACCCTAAAATAGAATTCCACCACATTTATATTTGACCTGAAACACTCTTTACATTCATATTCAGCTTCGCATGTGAGAGTAAAATGTAGTATTGAATAAAAACAAACTCACTCCCATGCTTCTTTGGCTGCATAATTAATTTGTTGTTAAACATTTTCTAACTGCATATTCTTAATTTTACCAGCTCAGTCTGTAGTGGAGAACACGGGTGTTTGATCCGCTGTTTAATCATCCTTTTAGTTTACATGCACAGCAGCATACAAAACCAGGGAAAGAACAATAGTCTGCTAAAGCATGTATTCCACTTGTCATGATACGTTAATCTGCCATTACGACCGGCGAATCGTGGCAGTTAATTAGCGTGCATAAATTATAATGCACTGCAAGGGTGGTCATAAATAAGAAAAGTCATGCGCTCCAGCTGACTGACGTCACCGCCGCTATTACTACCCCTCATCAGCTGTACCAGAAACACAAATCTTACTAACAATTTTAGGAAATAATAATCACTGTCCCTTACTAACTTGTGGGCATTTTCTTCATCTGCTTCGTTTTATCTTTTATCCACGGTCCTGAAAATACACTAACGGTAGACAAGTGGCATAATCAAATCAACAAGTGTAAAACAACATGTTCGTTCCGAAATTGTAGGCTACCCTCCGGTTCCGTCATTTAGGGCTTTGCATAAAAATAATCAATCAAATGTCTGTTTGAGGTAAGAGAACGTTTCATTTATAATTCGGGAAACAAACTCCATGGAACTCTCATTTGTAAGTTGGCTCCTCCATTCCGGACATAATTGATTGGCGGACACCTGTGTCAAACGTAGGGCTGAGCCAACGTCGATGCAGACTCGGTGATCGAGGGCTTTATCACCCACTCACACTCGAGGCTCGGTGGTTTGGGACGACACTCAATATGGCGGGCCCTCCCCGCGAACGCGCAAACGGAGGGATAGTGGATAGGGAGAGGGTGTAGGGGGTGGATCTAGATTGGGCCTGAGTGAGTGAGTGAGTGAGTGAGTGAGTGAGTGAGTGAGTGAGTGGGTGAGTGAGTGAGTGAGTGAGTGAGTGAGTGAGTGAGTGAGTGAGTGAGTGAGTGAGTGAGTGAGTGAGTGAGTGAGTGAGTGAGAGAGAGAGAGAGAGAGAGAGTGAGTGAGTGAGTGAGAGTGAGTGAGTGAGTGAGTGAGTGAGTGAGTGAGTGAGTGAGTGAGTGAGTGAGTGAGTGAGTGAGTGAGTGAGTGAGTGAGTGAGTGAGTGAGTGAGTGAGTGAGTGAGTGTTATGAGCCTACAGGGGGCGCTCGCTGCGTTAGCTCTTTAATATGGATCGAGGCCGCGGACAAAAGCTGATTGTACGGAGAGGAATCTACTGGAACTCAACCAACACACACACACACACACACACACACACACACACACACACACACACACACTGAAAGACACACACACACTAAACCACACACACACTGAAAGTCACACACACACTAAACCACACACACACTGAAAGACACACACACACTGAAAGACACACACACACTAAACCACACACACACTAAACCACACACACACTGAAAGACACACACACACTAAACCACACACACACTGAAAGACACACACACACTAAACCACACACACACACTGAAATACACACACTGAAAGACACACACACACACACTAAAATACACACACTGAAAGACACACTAAACCACACACACTGAAAGACACACACACACACCACACACACACACACACACACACACACTGAAAGACAAACACACTAAACCACACACACTGAAAGACAAACACACTAAACCACACACACACACACACACACACTGAAAGACAAATAGAAAAGTACACACACAGCAGTACACACACAGCAGGCACTCTGTGGTTGTTTTGTTGTTATAAAATGATTACACAGCCTAAGATCTGTACACTGGTACGTAAACAAAGGTTTTACCATAGCAACAGACCAGTTTACAGAGCCTAGGCTGTGTATTAACACTGGACACACAGTACAGACAGGTAGTGGATCATGAGGAGATATTCACTCAGTACAGACAGGTAGTGGATCATGAGGAGATATTCACTGATTTAGACAGAAAGTGATTTTGACAACAAGCGTTCTCCAGAATCACTGACTACACCTTTAATACAAGGAGCTGTTGGTGTTTCTGACAGACAAACTGAGAAATAAAATGCTGAGAAAATAAAGCTGGGGATGAGAGAGAGACAGACAGACAGGTGTGTTTCTTACTTGCCTCATAGACAGACAGACAGACAGACAGACAGACAGACAGACAGACAGACAGACAGACAGACAGGTGTGTTTCTTACCTGCCTCATAGACAGACAGACAGGCAGACAGACAGACAGACAGACAGACAGGCAGACAGACAGACAGACAGACAGGTATGTTTCTTACCTGCCTCATAGACAGACAGACAGACAGACAGACAGGTGTGTTTCTTACCTGCCTCATAGACAGACAGACAGACAGACAGACAGACAGGCAGACAGACAGACAGACAGGTGTGTTTCTTACCTGCCTCATAGACAGACAGACAGACAGACAGACAGGCAGACAGACAGACAGACAGACAGACAGACAGGTGTGTTTCTTACCTGCCTCATAGACAGACAGACAGGCAGACAGACAGACAGACAGGCAGACAGACAGACAGACAGACAGACAGACAGACAGGTGTGTTTCTTACCTGCCTCATAGACAGACAGACAGACAGACAGACAGACAGACAGACAGACAGACAGACAGACAGACAGACAGACAGACAGACAGACAGGTGTGTTTCTTACCTGCCTCATAGACAGACAGACAGACAGACAGGCAGACAGACAGACAGACAGGTGTGTTTCTTACCTGCCTCATAGACAGACAGACAGACAGGCAGACAGACAGACAGACAGACAGACAGACAGACAGACAGACAGACAGACAGGTGTGTTTCTTACCTGCCTCATAGACAGACAGACAGGCAGACAGACAGACAGACAGACAGGCAGACAGGCAGACAGACAGACAGACAGGTGTGTTTCTTACCTGCCTCAGGTGTGAGGAAGTGTAGCCATGGGGAGAAAGGCGAGGCCCCCACCTCGTTGACACACGCCACTCTGGCGCTGTAGTTGCTATGACTACGCAGACCGGAGAGAATACGGAGGTGTGGAGGAACGGACACATTCTGATGAGGAAGATCGAACCGCCGCAAAGCACGTCGGGACAACTGGGGGGGGGGGGGTTAGAGAGAGAGAGAGAGGGTTTAGGGGGGTTAGAGAGAGAGAGAGAGAGAGAGGGGGTTAGGGGGGTTAGAGAGAGAGAGAGAGAGAGAGGGTTAGGGGGAGAGAGAGAGAGAGAGAGAGGGGGTTAGGGGGGTTAGAAGAGAGAGAGAGAGAGAGGGGTTAGGGGGGGTTGGGGGGGGGGAGAGAGAGGGTTAGGGGGGAGAGGAGAGAGAGAGAGAGAGAGAGGGGTTAGAGAGAGAGAGAGAGAGAGGGGTTAGGGGGGTTAGAGAGAGAGAGGGGTTAGAGAGAGAGGGAGAGGGGGGGGGGGGGGGTTAGGGGGGTTAGAGAGAGAGAGAGAGGGGTTAGAGAGAGAGAGAGAGAGAGGGGTTAGAGAGAGAGAGAGAGAGAGAGGGGGGTTAGAGAGAGAGAGAGAGAGAGAGAGGGGGGTTAGAGAGAGAGAGAGTGAGAGTGAGAGAGAGACTGTGTGTGTGTGTGTGTGTGTGTGTGTGTGTGTGTGTGTGTCTGTCTGTGAGTGTGATAGTGAGGTATCAACATGGAACTTTTAAATATCTCTGAAACAGTCTCATGTTTCCTCTGATGATCATAAATTACATGTAACAGCAAACCAGACCATCAGTGCAAAGAATGCTATTTTTATACAGTTTTTCTTAATGCCTTTGTCATGGGTATACGCTCACCCAGGAACAACAGCTGGTGTGTGCGAGTGTCTGTCTGTCTGTCTGTATGCCTGTCTATCTCTCTCTGTCTGTCTGTCTGTCTGTCTGTCTGTCTGTCTGTCTGTCTGTCTGTCTGTCTGTCTGTCTGCCTGCCTCCTGTCTGCCTGCCTCCCTCCCTCCCTTCTGTCTCTCTGTCTGTCTGTCTGTCTGTCTGTCTGTCTGTCTGTCTGCCTCCCTCCCAGTCTCCCTCCCTGTCTGCCTGCCTGTCTGCCTGCCTCCCTCCCTCCCTGTCTCTCTCTCTGTCTCTCTGTCTGTCTGTCTGTTACCTGGATGATACAAGTCTTCAGATCAGAGTTTCCAGTGGACCCTGGTTTCCATGACAGCGTGGCGTTGTTTTCCTCCATCTTCAAAACCTGCAGAGAGTGGGGCGCCGCGGGCAACACTGAGACAGACAGACAGACAGACAGGCAGACAGACAGACAGACAGACAGGCAGGCAGACAGACAGACAGACAGGCAGACAGGCAGGCAGACAGACAGACAGACAGGCAGACAGGCAGACAGACAGACAGACAGACAGACAGACAGGCAGACAGGCAGGCAGACAGACAGACAGACAGACAGACAGAGAGACAGACAGACAGACAGACACAGGTTAATAAACCCTACCTCCATTCAGGGGTGGATTACTGCACGGGCACACAGGCTCAGGGGGCCCTAAGCCAGAGATACTGATAGTAACTCTTCATGTTGCATTGTCAATAACAGCCTCAATATGTAAGGGTTAATGCCCGACGAGGTGTCCAGGTATCAGGGGTTAATGGACACCGTGGAGGCGAGAACTGTCCGACGCGCAGCGGAGGACAGTTGCCTTCACGAAGTCCATTGATACCTGGACACCTCGAAGGGCATTAACCCGCTTATACCATAGTCACCTACTAATAAAAATAATAATTAGACCAATCAGTTATATTTTCATGCCTTTTTGCGATCAAATTTGATTTTTTTTTGAACGAAACTAGATTTGTTTCGAACGAATAACAACTTGTTTCCACAGCAACGCCCGAGACCTCGTATAATAACTGGAATAACCATTGCAAACCCATAAGGTTCTTATGTAATGAAAACGTAGTTCAGTACACCAGTCAATAGGAACTACCAAGGATACGACCTAGCGACGACAGAATTTGGCTGTAATGGTGCGTTCAAATTGTACTGAGAGTCGGACCAGGGATACGAGCAACGGGAGACTGCGGCAGCTGTTAGCAACAGAGCTTCTGTTATGCTAGCAAGAAGATACAAAGTCAAAAAACATTGCGCACGCTCTACAAACAGTAAATGTAATCAGCCATTATGTTTAACAACAGTTCCACCGAGCTAACAAAGCATTTCCCCCAAAATAAATAACGCATTTCACGGAGAATATGACTGGCGAACATGTGTATTACGGGCTACAGCCTGAAGTTACGTGAGGCAGTGACCGACAGCAGTAGCCTGTGTCCAGATAGACAGTGCAGCCGGGCTTTGGTGGCTACATGTAAACTCAGTTACAAACCTTTTTCAAATTAAACAGGGGTCTTACTCACCTTTTTAACGAGATCACCATTGACGTTTAACCAGAGGACATTAAGTTTAGCCACTTTATTACTACAGCTCTTGTGTTACGAGCGCCATCCTGTGGTGGTCAGAGGCTATTGCACGGCAGGATATTTCAGGCTTTATAAATCCCTTATCAACACTGTTTAATCAGCGGCGAGCCGGCGACGCATTTAAGTGGACAGAATGTAAACAGTTCC
>CM049408.1:31819673-31824673 GCA_026929865.2 Hyperoplus lanceolatus
TCTCTTTCACTAACGCCTCATTTTCCAGCCAAAACACACAAACTAAGAAATAACGTTTCCAATAGAGAAAATGTCGGAGTTCCTGAGTTAATTTAAGGTTAAATCCTGAAGAAAAAGACTCGTCGCGTGAGATAAATTAACTGATAGAATCGAATGAAAATGTTGTTTTGTTCCGTTCGCGAGAAACAGCAAAGTTTGTTCTCTCGCGCTGCGCTGATCTCTGCGTCAAGTTACAACCGTCACTCACACCGAGGCAGCTGATTTCAAAATAAAAGACAACATATAGCAGCTTGTGTGTGCGTGTGTGTCAACCTGAGGACACCTGCAACAATCACAGAGGTTACTGTGTGTGTGTGTGTGTGTGTGTGTGTGTGTGTGTGTGTGTGTGTGTGTGTGTGTGTGTGTGTGTGTGTGTGTGTGTGTGTGTGACATCCATTGATAACCACCGTATCACCTTATTATGGTGACGTTACATTACATTGTTGGAGTGAAACACAATCCTCAAACAATTCAAATACAAAGAAGGAAAATCAAATTTCACATTTGAATCAGAGGTGTTATAATACATCGGCTCTAAACAAACTCAAACATGAGCCGCTGCTAAAATAAATAAACTTTATTGGCCTTAAACAACCAGATGAAACCAAACTGAACATCACTGAAACATAGCCTCGTTCGACTTGGAGCCGTGTTGCTCAGACCTGCGCAATTATGACGCGCGTCTTGCTGAGCGCACAGCATTGTGAAGACGGCGACATCTCAAACGAGGCTAGTAATAAAAGCTATAGGCTAATTATGTATGTTATTATGTTAGGTAAAAGCGGAAGTAGCCTACAGTTTAAAATCCGTCCATCTTGACAGTTGTTGCTCGCGCTCCCCGAGGAATGTTTGGGGGGAGGTGTGTGTGTGTGTGTGTGTTTGCGCTGAAATAAGATCCAGTGTGAATACACAGCCTAGGCTCTGTAAACTGGTGTGTGAACAAAGGGCCCACTGTAGCTAGCAACATGCCAATTCACAGAGCCTAGGCTGTGCATTAATTTCTAAAATTTGTCAGAGCACTTACACAGTACAGACAGGTAGTGGATCATGAGGAGATATTCACTCAGTACAGACAGGTAGTGGATCATGAGGAGATATTCACTGATTTTGACAACAAGCGTTCTCCAGAATCACTGACTACACCTTTAATGTGTTTAAACAACAATAATCAGAAACTGCAGGAAAAGGACCAGAGTGACAAACAGAGAGAAACATATCTTTAAAGGTGCAGTAAGCGGTTTATTTATGTTAATAGAAGTGTTAAATCGCTCTTTATTCATACAGTGATCACTTACATAATGTGCACGTTTCATAAAGCCGATCTCTCAGTCAGCTGCTCTGCATGTAATCGGCAAATAAACTTATTGGAGGATCCCGAAATTTTTACCCAATCACAAGAGAGAACGCTACAAACCGACACCCGTCTCACTCATATATATTATATACACTCCATGGTCTCACTGCCGGTGCACGCCAGAGCAACAGATGGGTGAATGTTTATGCGCCTACAATGGCGGAGCAGGTAAAAATCCTTCCCAATGTCTGTTTTGATGGTTTTTATCATGTTTTATCACACTTATGGATCTGAGATGATGCTAGATAACTCGCTGCTTGAAGTGCATTAATGTGGTGACGTAGGGACGAGGGAGGGGACTGCTAACTGCAGTAACTGACAGGAAGTTAGCTAAAAGAACCGTTCTGCTGACTGAACCTTTAATTTGTGGCAAAATGAGTAAAAAAACATTTGGAGAATTGAAAGAAGCACATTTAGACTTTTCCTTTAGAGCAGCTGAGTCAGTGAAATGATTCAATAATGTTCATATTTACATCATGTCCTTCAATAGAAACTCCTCGCAAAACTTCCATAACATGTCTTCTCTCTCTCTCTCTCCCTCTCTCTCTCTCTCTCTCTCTCTCCCTCTCCCTCTCTCTCCCTCTCTCTCTCCCTCTTCCATAACATGAGAGAGATGTTATGGAAGAGAGAGAGAGAGAGAGGGAGAGAGAGAGAGAGAGAGGGGGAGAGAGAGAGAGAGAGAGAGAGAGAGAGAGAGAGAGAGAGAGAGAGGGGGGAGAGAGAGAGAGAGAAAGAGAAAAAGAAAGTTATTGCTTCGGAAAAATATAGTTTTTCAAGATTTGAGTTTTTTTGTTTTTTACTTCATAACAGTTTTTAAGTATAAATCAAAGGTCCAACATGTACATTCAGGTGTTTATTTGACTAAACCTTGTCTGTTTGCGTCTGTATATTTCTCCTATACAACCATCTTTAACGGACATTATCTCAACATTAGTTTTTCTTCTCAATACTCTGAATCAAAAATCTCAACTTCTAAAGCACTTACTTCAACTAAACTTTCCATAATCATTCTCAGCACTATTCTGAAGGTTATTACAGAAGGATTTGTTCATATGTTGTTCACTGTCTGATTTATGAGACATTTTATTCTTACAAACATGCTGGAAATGCATTTTTAAGACCTGTACAGAGTATCATTTGATTTATAAAATGCAACAAAAAAATTCTATATAGACTTTCAGGGGGCGTCTCTAGAACTTAAATTCAGATTCTTTTTACACATTTATTCCTGTACAAACACAGACATCCTGTCTCACCCATCCTGTCTCACCCTAACCTGTCTCACCATCCTGTCTCACCCTACAACCTGTCTCACCATCCTGTCTCACCCTACAACCTGTCTCACCATCCTGTCTCACCCTAACCTGTCTCACCATCCTGTCTCACCCTAACCTGTCTCTCCATCCTGTCTCACCCTAAAGCCTGATTTATACTTGTGCGTTCTCTGCGTTCTCTGCTGGGTGGCGCGGACGTCCAACGTTCTCATGAAGCGTTGGTAGTAGTTTGCCCGTGTGGCAGATTGCTCACTGCACTTCTGATGTAACTCTGTGAAATCCGTTGAATAAACAAATGAAAACTGAAGATTTAGAGTTTGATGATCAAGAGGAAGAGCTGCTGTGCTGTTGGAATCCTCCTTGTTGCTCTGACGTCCAATCAAACCTCTGCGGCGTCCGGCGTGTAGTCACGTGTTTCAGTTGGTGCGACGCGGCTCTGCGGGGCTCTGCGCACACGTTGCAGAGCAGCACAAGTATAAACCTGTCTCACCCTAACCTGTCTCACCCTACAACCTGTCTCACCCTAACCTGTCTCACCCATCATCCTGTCTCACCCTAACCTGTCTCACCCATCATCCTGTCTCACCCTAACCTGTCTCACCCTACAACCTGTCTCACCCATCATCCTGTCTCACCCTAACCTGTCTCACCCATCATCCTGTCTCACCCTAATCTGTCTCACCCATCATCCTGTCTCCCCCTAACCTGTCTAACCCTACATCCTGTCTCACCCTCACCCATCCAGTGAGGGTTTGTTTCCACTGGAATAACGTGTTACTGTCACTTTAAGACATACGTTCAGAATAATCAAATCCTTCAAGAAAATATTAATTTGAAATGTTAAAGTCTCTCTGAGGAACTTTTAAATATCTCTGAAACAGTCTCATTTCTCCTCTGATGATCATAAATTACATGTAACAGCAAACCAGACCATCAGTGCATAGAATGCTATTTTTATATAGTTTTTCTTAATGCCTTTGTCATGGGTATACGCTCACCCAGGAACAACAGCTGGCGTGGTAAAAACACTACCGCTTTAGTCCAAAGGGGGCGCTAGAATTAACACAAACTGGAAGTTCCTCGGGGCACCTCTTGACAAACATTATAAATTTAAAGTTAAATAATTAGTGAACGCTGTTAAAGTCTCTGCTGCACACACATGTTTCAGTCCTTCTTCTGTGGTGTCTAATCCATCCGCTACATCCACGTGTGTGTGTGTGTGTGTGTGTGTGTGTGTGTGTGTGTGTGTGTGTGTGTCCATCTATCCATCTCTCTGTCTGTCTGTCTGTCTGTCTGTCCATCTATCCATCTGTCTGTCTGTCTGTCTGTCCCGTGTGGAGACTGTTTTGGAATCAGTAGAAGAAGAGCAGCAGCAGCAGCAGCAGCAGTGCATTGTGGGTCGGCGCTCTGAGCTTCAGGCAAACTTCTTCTTCGTGGCCGTGAATCGTTCCATGTACTGAGGGAAACAAGATACAGTGGGTCAAGGTGATAGATAAATCTCATAGTCAGGCTAAAAGGTAAAGGCACAGACAGACAGACAGACAGACAGACAGACAGACAGACAGACAGACAGACAGACACACAGACAGACAGACAGACACACAGACACACAGACAGACAGACAGACAGACAGACAGACACACAGACAGACACACAGACAGACACACACAGACAGACAGACACAGACAGACACACAGACAGACAGACAGACAGACCGACAGACCGACAGACAGACAGACAGACAGACAGTGAGGGAAACAAGGTGATACATTTTGATTCTGGAGAACGCTTGATGTCAAAATCACTTTAATGTTTAATCAGCGGCGACGCATTAAAGTGGACAGAAAGTAAACTGTCCCATCTAGGTGTCCATACATCAGGGGTTAATCCACGCCCATAGAATGTTCTCCAGCCAATCAGAATAGAGGATTCACACAGACTGTGGTATGGAATGTTCTCCAGCCAATCAGAATAGAGGATTCACACAGACTGTGGTATAAATAGATATAACTACCTGGTCGTATCCCTGCAGTTCTCGTAGGCTCCGCACCTCGAACAGGTTTCCCTCCAGAGAGAAGAGAGACACGGAGGACTGAGAGAGGACGGAGAGCGGGATGGACGTCAGCTCCAGGCAGTTCTCCTCCACGCGCAGGACCTTCAGCCGGGGACAGCGGGACACCTCCGGGGACAGGACCGATATCTGAGGGAGGGGGACACATTAGGGTTAAGGTTATTTTTTTTTTTTAGTTTATTTATTTAGCACACATTAACAATTAATGGTGCAAGGAGGGAACGAAGCCCAATGGGCTTGTACAGAGTTCCACCCCTATCAA
>CM049408.1:31829673-31852173 GCA_026929865.2 Hyperoplus lanceolatus
GTGCGTCATTGTGTCACAATGACAAAGTCACCATCATCATCTTTCTGGCCATCTGAACTCTCATCAGTGGTGTCGTTAAGTGGAATTGAGATGTCACCCTCTTCTGAGCTACTGTAGACAATCACTTTCTTTTGGTGACCAGCGTATACAGCCATGCCACTGGCACAACTCTCAGAAATGTACTTTGCACTAGTTGCTCCGTGCTTGTGGAACCAACTGCCACCTGACAAATGTGATTCCCCCTACATTTCTGCCTTTAAATCAAGGCTCAAAACCCATATGTACACCCTGGTGTTTCCTCCCCATTAACCTCTGCACTACTTACTTACCTCTGCACTACTATCTGTGTTTATGTGGATGTATGGGCTTTACGTCTTTTATTTTGGTTATTGTTATTTTACCTTCATTGTTTACCTACTGAATGCACTATGTACAGCACTTTGGACAGTGCAAACTGTCATAAATGTGCTTTTATAAATACATTTTACTTACTTACTTACTTATAACTCACCCAGGCCCTTGCGCACAAATCACCCCATCCCCAGAATTTTGGATAATAGGCATGATGCAGCAATTTAGGGTTGACATTGTGCTAACTATATAGACTCAAAGTATAGCACACCAAAGCACTAAAACATGTGTCAAATGTTTTCAAACGTGTCTATAATTGTTCAGACACAATAATCAAAAAACCTTGATCATGGAAATTTTACTTTGAAAGGCAAAACACAGTTTTTTGAGCTTAAATGTGCTTATATCTTATTCCTTGTGTCTCCCTTCTTTACAGGATGAGTCAAATGGATGGCTCTTCTTAAATATGTGGTCACATTTCCAATTTCTTCAACGGTTTTCTAGAAACAAGGGGTTTTGCAACTTCCAAAATGCACAAATCACCCCACCTTCCCCTATTTAAAAATACTTTTATGTGTATAGTTTTTTATTTTGTGGCCTACGCATGTAAAACGTTTATATTCTTTATTGTGTAAGGAGTTGGTGTAGGCAGGAATCTGGGACTATGTTCCTGAACTGTCTGTTTAATAGATAGTGCCGTAGAGAGCTGGCTTCATATGGGCAATGTGGAATAAAAGAACCGTGAATCCCACACGTTGCCTAGCGAGTCTTCATGCTAACCAGAGCTAATGCTATCAGACCATAACTACAACCTGCACCATTCACCATTACAGCGTGAAAAACAAATATAGGTTGCGTTCCGAATCTCCTCCTCTTTCTTCTCTCTATTCTACATACTACATCCGACGATAAAAAGAATCTAGTTAGGATGCAGTAGGCATACTATTGGGACCAGGGGTGGATTACTGCACGGGCACACCGGGCACAGGCCCAGGGGCCCAAGGGTTCAGGGGGGCCCTAAGCCAGAGAGACTGATAGTAACTTTACATGTCGCATAGTCAAAGAGCTCAGTCACTCAAGTCAATAACAGGCTCCAAAAAGGAATAGCCTAAATATAAGGATACTCATCAGAATGTAACAAGATATAAATCATCATGGGCCCCTCAACTAGTAGGGGAGAAATACAAAAGCAATAGTCTTAGCTCTGTCTAAGGGGCTACATGAGGGGCCTTGAAGGCCCCCTCACACATACAGAAATAAACTTTCTATGTTTAAATTATATACTGTTCATATAAAGTAGCTATCCACCCTTTATCTGTTGCAATGGGCCCGTCCATCATAGAACAGGTCTGCAGACCAATCTACTGTTTTTACAGTTGCAGAGTAAAGAGTGCTGCCTGTTTTAGAAAAATCTGAAAAATAATGTGCCTTCTGCATCTCAGGATTTGATATAGCCTCTAAAATGTCCTCTCAAAGTGCACCAGATTGATGCATTTTATTTTAAAAAGCTTAAAAAAAATCCGGGGGGGCATGCCCCCGGACCCCCCAACAACGACCAGGGTCCCTCTCACAGTATCCCAAAATCCTGTGGGAAACACTGACTTCCTTAATATGTTTTTGCCATTAATTGTATGTATCTGTTTGGAAAAGTCAGTGTACCTGACTGGATAGGGAGGAGTGGGGGGCCCTTTAAGAGTTTGTGCCCAGGGGCCCATTATCTCATAATCCGTCTATGATTGGGACATACTTTACTCTCTTATTTCATCCTAACATGGCTCCTTGATCTTGCCTCTTGCTTTTATATCCGTCTCATCCCCGTTTGTTTTCATATGGAGGCTTCGTCGATGTGACGTCACTTCACGTGCGCACTGGATTGTGGGTCAGAATCGCCCAAATAGGATGCAGTTTTCAACACTAACAATCTTGGCCGCATGAAGTAGGACATCTGGGTACTTCTAACCATCCTAAATCTGGCCACAAGAATCGGGACATCCTAAATCTTTTTCCTACAGACTATATAGTAGAAAGTCTGCGATTCAGAACGCAACCGTGATATAAAAACCTAAAAGAAGAATGAAAGAAAAGGGTTCTCACCTCCTGCAGTCCTTTGCCCGTCAGCTGGAAGACGCCCGTCTTCTGGGACGTCTCCAGGTGAGACTTTAGAGCGCTGTTCCCCATCTCTACCTGTCTGTCTGTCTGTCTGTCTGTCTGTCTGTCTGCCTGCCTGTCGGTGTGTCTGTCTGTGTGTCTGTCTCTGTGTGTCTGTCTGTCTCTGTGTGTCTGTCTCTGTGTGTGTGTCTGTCTGTGTGTGTGTCTGTCTGTCTGTCTGTCTGTCTGTCTCTGTGTGTCTGTCTGTGTGTCTGTCTGTCTGTCTGTGTGTCTGTCTGTCTGTGTGTCTCTCTGTCTGTAGCCAGCTGCCCGTATGTCTGTAGTAAGGCTGCAACCTATCAGGAAAAGAAGCCGTATGAGATAACATTGACTATCGCATGATGATAAATAAACAAAGACCTAACAGGTGCAGTCAGTGACTCTGGAGAACGCTGTTTATCAAGAAACATTTCTGTCAACATCAGTGAATATCTCCTCATGATCCACTACCTGTCTGTCTGCTACCTGTCTGTCTCCTCATGATCCACTACCTGTCTGTCTCCTCATGATCCGCTACCTGTCTGTCTGCTACCTGTCTGTCTCCTCATGATCCACTACCTGTCTGTCTCCTCATGATCCGCTACCTGTCTGTCTGCTACCTGTCTGTCTCCTCATGATCCACTACCTGTCTGTACTGTGTGAATATCTCCTCATGATCCGCTACCTGTCTGTCTGCTACCTGTCTGTCTCCTCATGATCCACTACCTGTCTGTCTGCTACCTGTCTGTCTCCTCATGATCCACTACCTGTCTGTCTCCTCATGATCCACTACCTGTCTGTCTCCTCATGATCCGCTACCTGTCTGTCTGCTACCTGTCTGTCTCCTCATGATCCACTACCTGTCTGTCTCCTCATGATCCGCTACCTGTCTGTCTGCTACCTGTCTGTCTCCTCATGATCCACTACCTGTCTGTCTGCTACCTGTCTGTCTCCTCATGATCCACTACCTGTCTGTCTCCTCATGATCCACTACCTGTCTGTCTCCTCATGATCCGCTACCTGTCTGTCTGCAACCTGTCTGTCTCCTCATGATCCACTACCTGTCTGTCTCCTCATGATCCGCTACCTGTCTGTCTGCTACCTGTCTGTCTCCTCATGATCCACTACCTGTCTGTACTGAGTGAATATCTCCTCATGATCCGCTACCTGTCTGTCTGCTACCTGTCTGTCTCCTCATGATCCACTACCTGTCTGTCTGCTACCTGTCTGTCTCCTCATGATCCACTACCTGTCTGTCTGCTACCTGTCTGTCTCCTCATGATCCACTACCTGTCTGTACTGAGTGAATATCTCCTCATGATCCACTACCTGTCTGTACTGAGTGAATATCTCCTAATGATCCACTACCTGTCTGTACTGAGTGAATATCTCCTCATGATCCACTACCTGTCTGTACTGAGTGAATATCTCCTCATGATCCACTACCTGTCTGTACTGAGTGAATATCTCCTCATGATCCACTACCTGTCTGTACTGAGTGAATATCTCCTCATGATCCACTACCTGTCTGTACTGTGTGTCTGTCTCCTCATGATCCACTACCTGTCTGTACTGAGTGAATATCTCCTCATGATCCACTACCTGTCTGTACTGAGTGAATATCTCCTCATGATCCACTACCTGTCTGTACTGAGTGAATATCTCCTCATGATCCACTACCTGTCTGTACTGAGTGAATATCTCCTCATGATCCACTACCTGTCTGTACTGAGTGAATATCTCCTCATGATCCACTACCTGTCTGTACTGTGTGAATATCTCCTCATGATCCGCTACCTCAGGGTTCGACATAACGTATAGCCCGATGGCCCGGGGCCAGTAAAATCATATGCAGGGCAAGTTGATTGGCCAGTCACTGTCCCGCCCGGGCCAGTGACTGGCCAATCACAGTTCAGTATCTTTTTGTAGACTATATCATGGTTCATTGAAATGCGCGTTGAGAGTCGTAATGAAAGCAGTGTTTATTTAAGACTCAATATAATAAACCTAATATAAAATATATTTTTTAATGAAAGGCCAGTGGACAACCGATGCGTGGGCGTTTTGACAGGCGGAGCAACAAGCGGGCGCACTCTCGCTCCGTTGGCAGAGCTGCCTACCGTCCGCCTGCGAGTCAACAAATCAATCGACTTGCTTTGCCCCCTTTCTTTCTTCCCACAGCAGAGGTTGAGGTGCAGAAAATGAGTTCTGCGCTTTTCCTTTATCTGCCGCCGTAATGTTACAGTGTTTGCATCCAAGCCCCAATGGTAATACAAATGAGAGGCGTTATTTAAACGCTGTGAATGCGTCTCCGGTGATTGTGTCGGTTGGAGACAGAAACGAACGGAGGCACTCCGCTCACTGTACAGTTCCTATAGTCGCGCAGTTTGGCACTGTGTTTTCAGGCTCGAGACATTCAATCAGATCGCGGAAGTCTTTCCCATTGAAATCGCTAACGGGGAGAATATCCCCGGTTATTATTTTAGCCACAAACCACAGTTCTGCGCGGCGGCTCACTCACTGGCGAGATCACACGGTGAAACGCTGCTGTGATCGGACGAAGGCATTGTGTGTTTCTAAGGTGATTTAACGTCATAGTCTTAGACGAGCGTTTAACTTGTGCTGCATATTTTGCACTGCATTGTTTTTTATCAATAGTTTGAAAACATGGTCCCACACCGGACTCTTATGTGAAGCTCACACTTCATGGAGAAGTGACGCTCCTGCAGCGCGCTCACGACCAGACGTGAACTCACATACACGGTGAAATCTCCCATTAAAAAAAACGGCATAACTCATGATTTTCGGATTTCTATTTTTAAAGTCAACTTGAGCGCAAGTGGAAAACCGGTCATTGGGTCGACACATTCACATCCCTAATGCATATAGAGAAAGTAATAAAAACAGCCTACCACACCACAAAGACTGATCAGACCTTCATCTCTTATTTATTTTATGTTTGAACATGACTTCTGCAGGTGAACTATTCATTAAACTGCCCAAATTCAAGAATAAAAACAATCATCAAACTGGACTTTAAAATACTGGCCCACTCTTTCAACATACTTTCAGTTGTAGGCTTCTAATTCAATATTTTGCCTGGTTTTATATTATGTGTATGAGCAATATCAACATTTCATATAATTAACTAAAAGAGAAATAACCAGATCTAAAGGGAATATCTATACTGTTACAGTGTAGATATTCCCTTTAGATCTGGTTATCTTTCTTTATTTTTCTAATACAGGTGTTATAATTATAGACACTAAATTATGAAGAAACAAAGTGTGTGCAGGGCCAGTGAACATATACAAGGGGCCAGTAAAACTCAGATCCACTGGGCCGGCGGGCCAGTAGGAAAAAAAAGTTATGTTGAACCCTGTACCTGTCTGTCTGCTACCTGTCTGTCTCCTCATGATCCACTACCTGTCTATCCACTACCTGTCTGTACTGTGTGTGCGCTGCAGTGTTAATACCAAGCCCCAACCTCAGTGATTCTTACCAGCATCCAATAAGGAAGTGACCACAACTGTAGTAACCAGGAAGTGCCACTGGGGGGGTGGTGCCAAGACTGAGCAGTTTTTCTTTGACTCACTTGTTAGACAGGCCGTTTTCAAAGTCTTATTAAACCTATTTACAGCCTGGGCCACAAAACCATTCTAGTCTGTATGTTTAGGTCATATCTCCATGACAACACTGAGGGGGGTGAATGTTTTTGGCCCACGCTAGTTTTTATTCTTTTGGAGGTTAAAATGTATTGGCGCGATCTCTTGAGTGACAGCTCTCCGCCCGTTGTCCCTCACTTTGCCTCGGAGGTGTACGTCAGCTATCTCCCTCCCCCCTCACAAAATGGCGACGAGCACAAACCAGGATTATTGGATGCCGTGTGAATAACTGAGGTCAGCCCGGATGCTACGTCCATATTATTTACTATCTATGGGTAATACACAGCCTAGGCTCTGTAAAAGGTATGCCGTAGTGAATACACTGCCTAGGCTCTGTAAGCCGGGTTGCTACACAGTCCAGGTATGTAAACAGGGTTAATACACAGCCCAGGCTCTATAAACAGGGTTAATACACAGCCCAGGCTCTGTAAACAGGGTTAATACACAGCCTGGGCTCTGTAAACAGGGTTAATACACAGCCCAGGCTCTGTAAACAGGGTTAATACACAGCCCGGGCTCTGTAAACAGGGTTAATACACAGCCCAGGCTCAGTAAACAGGGTTAACACACAGCCCAGGCTCTGTAAACAGGGTTAATACACAGCCTGGGCTCTGTAAACAGGGTTAATACACAGCCCAGGCTCTGTAAACAGGGTTAATACACAGCCTGGGCTCTGTAAACAGGGTTAATACACAGCCCAGACTCTGTAAACAGGGATGTAAAGTAAACACAGGAGGCCCACTGTAGCTAGCAACACAGAGGAGCGTAAAGCTGTGCATACTATCAACACTGGATTGTTTTCAGCTCACACACGGTACAGACAGACAGACAGACAGACAGACAGACAGACAGACAGACAGGTAGTGGATCATGAGGAGATATTCACTGATGTTGCCGTAGTCTGTTTACCTGTCTGTCTGCCTGCCTGCCTGCCTGTCTGTCCCCCAGTGTTCCCACTATAGACATAATCGCTGGTATAATCTCCAGCAGAAAGTGAAGCCAGTGTCATATTCCTTCAGCTTAGTTAATGAGATCAGAGGTTCAAATCCCTGTGTGTGTGTGTGTGTGTGTGTGTGTGTGTGTGTGTGTGTGTGTGTGTGTGTGTGTGTGTGTGTGTGTGTGTGTGTGTGTGTGTGTGTGTGTGTGTGTGTGTGTGTGTGTGTGTGTGTGTGTGTGTGTGTGTGTGTGTGTGTGTGTGTGTGTGTGTCTCTGTGTGTCTGTGTGTGTGTGTGTGTGTGTGTCTCTGTGTGTCTGTGTGTGTCTCTCTGGTTCCTGCAAGTCAACAACAGAACACTGGCTGGTTAGTACGTTAGCTGCTTAACTAGCGGTAGTGTTTTTACCACGCCAGCTGTTGTTCCTGGGTGAGCGTATACCCATGACAAAGACATTAAGAAAAACTATATAAAAACAGCATTCTTTGCACTGATGGTCTCGTTTGCTGTTACATGTAATTTATGATCATCAGAGGAAACATGAGACTGTTTCAGAGATATTTAAAAGTTCCTCGGAGCACCTTTATCTATAGGCCTGGTGTCTGTCTGTCTGTCTGTCTGTCTGTCTGCCTGTCTGTCTGTCTGTTGTTGAAGTTGGGCCACTGCAGGTGAAGAAAATGTCTCATGAATCAGACAGTGAACAACATATGAACAAATCCTTCTGTAATAACCTTCAGAATAGTGCTGAGAATGATTATGGAAAGTTTAGTTGATGTAAGTGCTTTAGAAGTTGAGATTTTTTGGTTCAGAGTATTGAGAAGAAAAACTAATGTTGAGATAATGTCCGTTAAAGATGGTTGTATAGGAGAAATCTACAGACGCAAACAGACAAGGTTTAGTCAAATAAACACCTGAATGTACATGTTGGACCTTTGATTTATACTAGTATGAAAGAAGACATGTTATGGAAGAGAGGGAGAGAGAGAGAGAGAGAGAGAGAGAGAGAGAGAGAGAGAGAGAGAGTATGAAAGAAGACATGTTATGGAAGAGAGAGAGAGAGAGAGAGTATGAAAGAAGACATGTTATGGAGGAGAGAGAGGGAGAGAGAGAGAGAGAGATAGAGTATGAAAGAAGACATGTTATGGAGGAGAGGGAGAGAGAGATAGAGTATGAAAGAAGACATGTTATGGAAGAGAGGGAGAGAGAGATAGAGTATGAAAGAAGACATGTTATGGAAGATAAGATAGACAGAAATCTAGAAATAGTCAAGTTGTTTCACTAGCTGTCAGGGCTCACACTAACAGGATGTTTATGTGAATGCGACGTTAGCTCGGTGCAGTTAGCCTCCTATCCACCACATAAACTCACAGAAACACATTAAAACACACAGCGTCCGGGTTAAAACTTACTCTGGGACAAACATAAAGACGTCGCCTTTCGTCCAAACCTTTTAAATCTTCGTATTTCTGAGTGAAAAGTGAATAAATGTCCGTTTGTATGAAGCTTCAGCTAAACTGAACAACTGTGTGTGGACCGTAGCAGCCTGTGTCAGCCAATGGGGAGCGGCGGAGAGAGAGGCGACGTCACTCATTGTATCTTGCGCATGCGTACTTTAGACTGTGGGTCAGTACACATGACAACGACCAGAGGAGGATTTTTTTGTTTGATGTTTTAAAATACTTTATTCACGGTCTGTTTGTTTGAACTCCGTGTTGAGGCCTTAAAGGGGCAGTGTGTAATATCTCTCTTTCACTAGTAGGCTTAAAGGGGCAGTGTGTAATATCTCTCTTTCACTAGTAGGCTTAAAGGGGCAGTGTGTAATATCTCTCTTTCACTAGTAGGCTTAAAGGGGCAGTGTGTAATATGACGTCATCAAGAAAGTTCTACAAAGTTCTAGAATGCAACGCTCCCTGGGTAACCCCACCCCTTTGGAATAATAACAGAAGCTACAGTAGCCTTCAAGGACAAGAACTATTCTACATTTTAAACAATGCACCTGATGACATTCCAACTATGACACTTTCAACATGGCGGCACTAGGCCTTGGTCCAAAATATGCAGAAATATGGACATATATGAGACCCTTTCTAAGGGAAAAATAAATAATAAAAAAAAAAAAAAATTCAGCTATTATTCACTAAATTAAATGTACTTATGGATATTATAATTACTTTCTACAAAATCTGCTCACGCCTCGTTTCCACATAGGCCTACGCATAGACATTATAAAGGATATATTATAATGTCTATGGGCCTACGCATAGACATTATAAAGGATATATTATAATGTCTATGGGCCTACGTATAGACATTATAAAGGATATATTATAATGTCTATGGACCTAAGTATAGACATTATAAAGGATATAGTATAATGTCTATGGGCCTACGTATAGACATTATAGAGGATATATTATAATGTCTATGGGCCTACGCACCGTATGTCACTCGTGTCTGTTTTATGGAGGCTGCTTCCAGTGTCCAACGGAACACAGACACATATCAAACGGACACAGATGATGACTATTTAAAGCTGCAGTGTGTAGAATTTTGGGTTTTATTTCCTAGCAGATTTTGTAGAAAGTAATTATAATATCCATAAGTACATTTAATTTAATGCATAATAGCTGACATTTTTTTTTTTTAATTATTTATTTTTCCCTTAGAAAGGGTCTCATATATGTCCATATTTCTGCAAAGGACCAGATCGTCTGCTTTCCATGTGTTGGTGTTCAAAGTTAAAACATGAATAATAAAGATCCAGAGATAATGAATCATGTTTAATGACAAGAGGAGAATCACATTTCTTACATGATAGTTTACATGTTGCATTGCTCTCTGTCTCTCTCTGTCTCTCTCTGTCTCTCTCTCTCTCTCTCTCTCTGTCTCTCTGTCTCTCTCTGTCTCTCTCTCTCTCTCTCATTCTCTGTCTCTCTCTCTCTCTGTCTCTCTCTCTCTCTCTCTCTCTCATTCAGCTCAGGTAACTTCACAGTGCTGCAGTGATTAGGGTTAGTGATTCTCTTACTGTGATGTCACAGTAAGAGAAATATAAAACACTCTTTCTGCCTTTTCTCAGGCTAGGATGAACCAATTGAATTTTTTTTTTGCACATTTATACTACATAGGATCTCAGAATTCAATACACCTTCATATTCCCACCGGTGAAGTAGGGCTTTAAGGTTAAGAGCAGTAGTCTTAAAGGAAACTAAAAGCCTGGCTGGATTTCAGCTGCTTCCGCCTCACATGGGGAAAAGCAGGTTCCCACTGAAGGAGGTGAGGTGATGGTGAGAATCAAAGACTCTGTCTCCTTTGAACACCTGCAGACGCACAGTGTCTCCGGCCTCCAGCAGCAGCGAGATGCCTTGAGAGGAGGACGCATAACCAGCGGCCTGTTGCTCATGAGCCATGAACGTGATCTCAGCGTTCTTGACCAGTAGAACACCTGTAGCGTCATCACTTCCATGCGCACCAATGAACCAGAGGAACTGGTAGGCCCCTTTCACCGGAGCAGTGAACACACCTGTTGGACATGTGATTTAGTCGTTCTAAAGGAGCAGTGAACACACCTGTTGGACATGTGATTTAGTCATTCTAAAGGAGCAGTGAACACACCTGTTGGACATGTGATTTAGTCGTTCTAAAGGAGCAGTGAACACACCTGTTGGACATGTGATTTAGTCATTCTAAAGGAGCAGTGAACACACCTGTTGGACATGTGATTTAGTCGTTCTAAAGGAGCAGTGAACACACCTGTTGGACATGTGATTTAGTCGTTCTAAAGGAGCAGTGTGTAGTATGACATCATCAAGAAAGTTCTACAAAGTTCTAGAATGCAACGCTCCCTGGGTAACCCCAACCCTTTAGAATAATAACAGAAGCTACAGTGGCCTTCAAGGACAAGAACAATTCTACATTTTAAACAATGCACCTGATGACATTCCAACTATGACACTTTCAAGATGGCGGCACTAGGCCTTGGTCCAAAATATGCAGAAATATGGACATATATGAGATCCTTTCTAAGGGAAAAAAAATCAGCTATTATGAACTAAATTAAATGTACTTATGGATATTATAATTACTTTCTACAAAATCTGCTAGGAAATAAAACCCAAAATTCTACATACTGCAGCTTTAAATGTAGAATAAACTACAAATAAAATGATGCAACATCCGCCCAACAGGCCATGACAGTAGGTTCAGTCCAGTACCTGTCTCATGGTTGTAGGCATTTCCAATGTTGGTTTGGACGTTCTTGAAGACCAGAGTCGTGTGTTCCCCGTATGGTCCAAAAGTGTTCTCTCCAGTAGTCACCAGAGATGCTGAGAAAGCCACTTGATTATCTGAGAGAGAGAGAGAGAGAGAGAGAGGGAAAGGGAGGGGGGGGATGGAGGGGGAGGGGAGAGAGAGGGAGGGAGGGAGGGAGGGAGAGAGAGAGAGGGATGTAGGGGGATGGAGGGGAGGGAGAGAGAGAGAGAGGGAGAGAGAGAGGGAGGGACAGAGAGAGAGAGAGGGATGGAGGGGGATGGAGGGGGAGGGAGAGAGAGAGGGAGAGAGAGGGAGAGAGAGGGAGAGAGAGAGAGAGGGAGGGATGGAGGGGGATGGAGGGGGGGGGAGAGAGGGAGAGAGAGAGAGAGAGAGGGATGGAGGGGGATGGAGGGGAGGGAGAGAGAGAGAGAGGGAGAGAGAGAGGGAGGGAGAGAGAGATGGAGGGAGAGAGAGAGGGAGAGAGAGGGAGAGAGAGAGAGGGATGGAGGGGGATGGAGGGGGAGGGAGAGAGAGAGAGAGAGAGAGGGATGGAGGGGGATGGAGGGGAGGGGGAGAGAGAGAGAGGGATGGAGGGGGATGGAGGGGAGGGAGAGAGAGAGGGAGGGAGGGAGGGAGGGAGAGAGAGAGGGATGTAGGGGGATGGAGGGGAGGGAGAGAGAGAGAGAAGGAGAGAGAGAGGGAGGGAGAGAGAGAGAGGGAGGGAGGGGGATGGAGGGGAGGGAGAGAGAGAGGGAGAGAGAGGGAGAGAGAGAGAGGGAGGGAGGGAGAGAGAGAGCATTGTAAATTAGTTATTTCCACCACTTTAGGTAGTTTTTCTTCAATCATGAAAATATTTTCAGAATGAAAAACCTTTAAATATATTTTATTTAATATATGAAATCTTTTGGAATATTAAAAGTTCAGTTGTGAGTTGAAGCTTCTCGAAAAAAGGACAAATTCCCCAAAAGTATTGATCTCAAATCAAAACAATGTTTCACAGGTAAAACCAAAAATATATTTCATATACTTTTGGCTTATTACTCATAAACTTTGAAATGTGAATTGCTGCTACAGGTTAAAACTCTGTCATGTCTCTTGACTGCAGACTGAACATTAACAGTTTGAATCTGTTGGTGGACCAGAAGTTAGGGTTGATCTACAGGGGATAAAAAACTGACCGCGCAGGTTTAGGATCCATTATTGGATATTTATGTATTTAAGATTAAATACCAGACAATTACCAGACAATAGAGGTGCTTTAATATTAAGATTAAAGATGAAAACATATAATTGTCAATAGAAATGATCAGAGCAATGAGGATTTTGAGGTGAATGAACTCAGTTTATTTGGGTATTGAACATTAAATAATAGTCTGGTTATTACCAGTAGTCAGAGTCTTGATGGTTTCCACACAATACCTGAGTTATGTTTCTTCAGCCCGTCAATCTCATCCTGTAGTTTTGTTCCTTGTTCTGAAAAAAGGAATAAACATAGAGTTTGATTTAAATTTATATGGAAAATGCCCCAAGGTATTTTTTGGAAAAATCAAGAATTCAAAATCTGCTTTTATGTCCAAGTATCTGTCCAATAGAAAGAATGTGAACCAGATGATTCATAACTGCTTTATACTCTACCTTGCATTTGAGTTTGTAAGAAGGTCATGATGTCTCCGACCAAGGAGGCAGCCCTCTCCTTCAGCGCGTCGGCCTGAGGCTCAGCTGAGACATGGCACAGCAGCAGCAGAAGCCCCAAAGCAGCACTGGTCCTCATCCTCTCACTGTGATCACTGGACCTGTCTGACTGTCTCTGGCTCACTGTGATCACTGGACCTGTCTGACTGTCTCTGGCTCACTGTGATCACTAAACCTGTCTGACTGTCTCTGGCTCACTGTGATCACTGGACCTGTCTGACTGTCTCTGGCTCACTGCAAACAGCATCAAGTCTTTTATACACTGGTCTTCACAGCAGGTTACACTCCACCCAGCCCATAGTGTCTCCTGATTGGTTACGTTCATAATGAACTTACCGTAATTCCCTCTCCTTCTTATGTTTGCTCATCAAACATGTCTAGCTACTGTTTACTGCCAGGACATTTTGACTGGGGGGGCCAAGGTGGGCACAGAGCTAGAGTGGGGTGGCCAGTGCACACCTGAATGAATAGCATGTGAGAAGGAGCAGCTTTGGCCTATTGGGCTCATTTCCAGCTGTAGTCCCCGGCCAGCTGTCAGGAGGCAACCTACAATACATAACAGTGAAACAATTAAAACAATACATTACATTTATAATTACAGCAGGCCTGAGCAAGAAGGGGAAAAAGACAAACAAACATATTGCACACAGTTGGAGCAAGAACAAACAGGCAAGCACAGAAGATGGCAAATATATAAGACTATGACTATGTCACATCAAACACACACATCACGTCTGACAGAGATTAATGTGTGCAGTTATAGTTGTCAGCCATGTTTTAAGATGTGCTGTAAAGGTGGAATATGTATGTATATCATTGACAGTTGTAGGCAGTGAATTCTAATGTTGCATTGCTCTAACAGAAAATGATTGTTGACCAAATGTGCTTTTTCTAAATGGGATTAGAAGGTCACCCCGTGTGGTGCTTCTGGTGATCTGATTGCTGCTGTTGGATTATGAATGATTTTAAAGGAGGAGGAGCAGATGTTTTTATATTTGATTACATCTTCCCCGCTCAGCAGTTTACGGTTATTTAATATAGTACAAAGATGTGAGCTGTTCGGCTGCTGGTCCAACACTTTGAGTGTTCTCTTGTAAAGAGTCGCTAATGGCTTCAATGACAAACTGTTAGTTTGTGCCCAGCTCGTCATACAGTATGTAAGATGTGACATAATCATGGCATCCATGTAAAGTTTGGCAACATTAAAAGTTAGGGAACTTCTAATATATTTAAAATTGGCTAAGCTAAACTTGACCCTGTTGCTTTAAAAGAAAGAGTAGAATCAATGATAATGCCCAGATACTTAAATTGTGGCACAATACTTATGTTTTGACCTGATATTGTTATGTTTGACACGATGTTACATTGTCTTTTGGTAAAAAACATTCCTACGGTTTTATTAACATTGAGTTGGAGGCAGGAATGGTTTAGCCAATCAGTGATCTGGTCCATAGCTGTGGTCAGTTTAGCAGCAGCCAGATCTGTTGTTTTGGCATGCACATATACTACAGTGTCGTCTGCATACATTTGTATTTTGATATCAGGGCAAACCAACGGCAGATCATTAATATACAGACTGAACAAAAGCGGGCCAAGTATCGATCCTTTTGGTACCCCAGTCAGGGCCGTCGTATAGGGGGTAAAGGTTATGACGATTATAAGGGCCCACAGCCAGCTAGGGCCCACACAGCCCCCAGTAGAATCTACAACAAAATGATTATGCATACAGTGAACTAATATATAATCATACGAATGAGTCCGAATTAAAACAAAGCCACAAGTCATACAATATTCTAATTTTAATAATTTCATTAACCCCCTTGGCCCCTTCTTAAAAAATGGTTTGGTCCACCCCGCGGTTCGTTCTTCCTCATTGGAATCAAGTGAGCGGAGCAAACACCAGCAGACGAGGATGCCCCGTAAAAAGCAGAAGTTCGCACACCAGAAAAGAGTTGAGAAGGAGGACAGGAGTATGAGCAGCAGAGCAGGGGCCCAGGACATCAAAAACTTTTTTCTCTAAGAATGGTGAGAGTAAAACTACAGAGGGAGGCTGAAACAATTAGCCTGCTACTTGTTCATTCATAACATTACCTTTGACGGGGTGCAGGCTGGAGCCTACGTTAGCTGTCATCTGGCCGCGCTACACTCTGATCAAGTCGTCAGTTCATTTTTTTTTTTAAAGAAAAAAAAAGTCGCCAGTTCATTGTAGAGCAACGGTTCCTACAGTGACTATGTGTTTAAAACATATTACTGTCTGACAGTGCTCCAGTAGCCTACGCGCCCATTCAGAGGCTGCATTGAATTGTATTATGACGCATTCAACTTCTACTCGGTAATTATGAGCGTCTGACGATGGTCAGTTACGTTCAGGACAGGACAGGCTTGGGGGCCCAAGGCAGAGGGGGGCTGCACCCAAAACAAATAAAAATGTGTTTTTTTTGGTACTGGCAGCTGATCTTTGAAGGCCCAGAAAAATGGGCCCTTTCATTCGTCAGTACATTGTTGTTATTTTTTAAATAACATTGTTCAGGACTACGAAGATCAGGGGCCGATATTGGGCCATTAAAAAATACAAACGAAGGGAAAAATTTCCCGAAGCTGACTGGATTTTTTAAACATGTACATTTCTTCTTTCTGCTTTTTGTTCATTCTGTGTCTTTAAATTATTCCAGAAAATAGTACTAAATAGCTCACATAGGAAACAGTTGATTTAGCCTTAGTTTTCTTCTCAAAGTGCACCAGATTGATAAATTTTACTTTAACATTTAAAAAAAAATTCCCCCTAGAAGGTCGAGGGTCCACGACACAGTCTCCCAAATCCCTGTGAGAAACACTGTGTGTGTGCATGGTTATTAAGAGTCATTAGACCAGGGGTTGTGTTCAAGTACGCGTAATGATTTGGTCATTCATCAATAGAAACATTGTGTTGTTATCTGGCTCAGAGAGGGACCAGTCACTCATACGTTTTGGACTATAGACAAACATAGCTTTTACATGTTTGTATTGTAAGACCGCCTCTCAGAGGGCCCATCAGGACTTCCTGTATAGGGGCCCAGAATTTGGTGCAGCGCCCCAGACCCCAGTGCATAAATTAAGAGCTGGTGAACGTTGATTGTTCACAAGAACATGTTGACTTCTACCAGTTAAATATGACTCAATCCATTTGAGTGTTAAAGGTGAGAAGTTAAACTTTGGAAATGATAGGTAAAATGCTGATTGGTCGGTAGTTACATATGTTCTGAGGGTCGTCTGACTTGAATATAGGAGTAGCAATTGCGGTCTTCCAGGTTGTTGGGAATATCTCCTGTCGTACTGACTGGTTGATAGTTTGTGTGATGGGGTAGGCTAGGTGTTCTTGCAGAGATTTAAGCATTTTAGAATCCATACCATACATATCCTTCGCTGTTGAGATCTTAAGAGAATGAATTATAGCTTGAGTTTTAAATTCAGAGATAGGTTGAATGCTGAAAGAGGGCTTGCTGTCATCTACTTCTAGAATGTTTGCAGTTGTTGAACGGAAATTCTGAGTGATTTCAGCCACTGAATTAATAAAATATTCATTAAAAGCTACAACTAGTTGTGCTGGATCTTGCTTTAATTTACCAGATTCAGCTCTAACTGCTTCCTAGGCCTGTGACTAATTCCCATTCTTAATCTGTTCCCAGATCAGCTTTGTGTTTCCCCTTAGTAAGTGCTTTGGCCTTTCTGATGACTTTGATGACTTTATTACGCAGTGAAGTGAACCTATGTCTGTCAATATTTAATTTGGTCTTCAATGATCTTTTCAATGCAGAGTCTCTTTCCTTCATCAGGGTGAATATTTCAGTTGTGAGCCAGGGAAGTGCATTGATTTTTTTCTTTCCTTTGACCTGTACTAGACTATGTAACTTGGCAGATAACATGTTGCTATCTGCTTCTGTATTGCTTCCAGTAAGTAAATGTTTCCAATCAGTCGGCTGCTGCTCTTTGGACATTAGCCATTTCATTTTTTGGAATCCTGAGTTGCTCTATAGGTTTATTAGAATGATGAAAACGTTTCTTTGTTAGTTTTCTGGACATTAATGTCAGATTATGGTCGGACAGTCCAGTAATAAAATGAAATGTCTTAACAACTCTTTCAGGCTTGTTACTAAATATTAAGTCTATTTGTGTCTGGGAAGATGCAGTTATTCTAGTTGGGCCTTCCAACAATTGTGTAAAATCCAGACTATCTGTAATCTGTCTAAGGGGTTTCCTATTAGTTTTATCTAACCAGTTACAATTTAGATCGCCAAGTAGTATTACCTCGGTTTTAAAATCACATGCTTTAAGTAGCTTTTTAAATGTGATATAAAAATCATTATTAGAGGAAGGTGGACGATACACAACAATGAGCACAAGAGACATTTCAGATGAAAGCACTATATTCAGTCCAATACACTCCAGCTCATGGTCAGCATATTTGATGTGGTCTTTGATATAAATCATGACCCCGCCCCCTCTTCCCTTAGATCTGTCTCGTCTAAAGATATTATAGCCTGGGACATGCAATGCAGCAGAAGGAGAGTTGTTATGCAACCACGCAACAACTATCAACAATGAAATACATACATATTCCACGTTTACAGCACATCTTAAAACATGGCTGACAACTATAACTGCTCACATTAATCTCTGTCAGACGTAATGTGTGTGTTTGATGTGACATAGTCATAGTCTTATATATTTGCCATCTTCTGTGCTTGCCTGTTTGTTCTTGCTCCAGTGTGCAATATGTTTGTTTGTCTCTTTCCCCTTCTTGCTCAGGCCTGCTGTAATTATAAATGTAATGTATGTTTTTATTTGTTTCACTGTTATGTATTGTAGGTTGCCTCCTGACAGCTGGCCGGGGACTACAGCTGGAAATGAGCCCAATAGGCCAAAGCTGCTCCTTCTCACATGCTATTCATTCAGGTGTGCACTGGTCCCCCACTCTAGCTCTGTGCCCACCTTGGCCCCCCACTCTAGCTCTGTGCCCACCTTGGCCCCCCCACTCTAGCTCTGTGCCCACCTTGGCCCCCCCACTCTAGCTCTGTGCCCACCTTGGCCCCCCACTCTAGCTCTGTGGCCACCTTGGCCCCTCACTCTAGCTCTGTGGTCACCTTGGCACCCCCCACTATAGCTCTGTGCCCACCTTGGCCCCCCACTCTAGCTCTGTGCCCACCTTGGCCCCCCCAGTCAAAATGTCCTGGCAGTAAACAGTAGCTAGACATGTTTGATGAGCAAACATAAGAAGGAGAGTGAATTACGGTAAGTTCATTCAAGTTGCTAAATGATGAACTTTTGGACCAACAATAAGGAGCAGGCCAAAGCACAGATCAGACGAACACATTGGACTTGTTGTTTGATATGCATTTGCCTTTTGACCAATGAAGAGACAGGAGAATAAGAATGTAAACAGTAACTAGACATGTTTGATGAGCAAACATAAGAAGGAGAGTGAATTACGGTAAGTTCATTATGAACGTAACCAATCAGGAGACACTATGGGCTGGGTGGAGTGTAACCTGCTGTGAAGACCAGTGTATAAAAGACTTGATGCTGTTTGCAGTGAGCCAGAGACAGTCAGACAGGTCCAGTGATCACAGTGAGCCAGAGACAGTCAGACAGGTCCAGTGATCACAGTGAGCCAGAGACAGTCAGACAGGTCCAGTGATCAGAGTGAGCCAGAGACAGTCAGACAGGTTTAGTGATCACAGTGAGAGGATGAGGACCAGTGCTGCTTTGGGGCTTCTGCTGCTGCTGTGCCATGTCTCAGCTGAGCCTCAGGCCGACGCGCTGAAGGAGAGGGCTGCCTCCTTGGTCGGAGACATCATGACCTTCTTACAAACTCAAATGCAAGGTAGAGTATAAAGCAGTTATGAATCATCTGGTTCACATTCTTTCTATTGGACAGATACTTGGACATAAAAGCAGATTTTGAATTCTTGATTTTTCCAAAAAATACCTTGGGGCATTTTCCATATAAATCTAAATCAAACTCTATGTTTATTCCTTTTTTTCAGAACAAGGAACAAAACTACAGGATGAGATTGACGGGCTGAAGAAACATAACTCAGGTATTGTGAGGAAACCATCATGACTCTGACTACTGGTAATAACCAGACTATTATTTAATGTTCAATACCCAAATAAACTGAGTTCATTCACCTCAAAATCCTCATTGCTCTGATCATTTCTATAGACAATTATATGTTTTCATCTTTAATCTTAATATTATAGCACCTCTATTGTCTGGTAATTGTCTGGTATTTAATCTTAATATTATAACACCTCTATTGTCTGGTAATTGTCTGGTATTTAATCTTAATATTATAACACCTCTATTGTCTGGTAATTGTCTGGTATTTAATCTTAATATTATAACACCTCTATTGTCTGGTAATTGTCTGGTATTTAATCTTAAATACATAAATATCCAATAATGGATCCTGAACCTGCGCGGTCAGTTTTGTATCCCCTGTAGATCAACCCTAACTTCTGGTCCACCAACAGATTCAAACTGTTAATGTTCAGTCTGCAGTCAAGAGACATGACAGAGTTTGAACCTGTAGCAGCAATTCATATTTCAAAGTTTATGAGTAATAAGCCAAAAGTATATGAAATATATTTTTGGTTTTACCTGTGAAACATTGTTTTGATTTGAGATCAATACTTTTGGGGAATTTGTCCTTTTTTCGAGAAGCTTCAACTCACAACTGAACTTTTAATATTCCAAAAGATTTCATATATTATATAAAATATATTTAAAGGTTTTTCATTCTGAAAATATTTTCATGGTTGAAGAAAAACTACCTAAAGTGGTGGAAATAACTAATTTACAATGCTCTCTCTCTCCCTCCCTCCCTCTCTCTCTCTCCCTCTCTCTCCCTCTCTCTCTCCCTCCCCTCCATCCCCCTCCCTCCCTCTCTCTCTCCTTCTCTCTCTCTCTCTCCCTCCCCTCCATCCCCCTCCATCCCTCTCTCTCTCCCTCTCTCTCCCTCTCTCTCTCCTCCCCTCCATCCCCCTCCATCCCTCTCTCTCTCTCTCTCTCCCTCCCCCCCATCCCTCCCTCTCTCTCTCTCTCCCTCCCCTCCATCCCCCTCCATCCCTCTCTCTCTCTCTCTCTCTCTCTCTCTCTCAGATAATCAAGTGGCTTTCTCAGCATCTCTGGTGACTACTGGAGAGAACACTTTTGGACCATACGGGGAACACACGACTCTGGTCTTCAAGAACGTCCAAACCAACATTGGAAATGCCTACAACCATGAGACAGGTACTGGACTGAACCTACTGTCATGGCCTGTTGGGCAGATGTTGCATCATTTTATTTGTAGTTTATTCTACATTTAAAGCTGCAGTGTGTAGAATTTTGGGTTTTATTTCCTAGCAGATTTTGTAGAAAGTAATTATAATATCCATAAGTACATTTAATTTAGTTCATAATAGCTGATTTTTTTTTCCCTTAGAAAGGGTCTCATATATGTCCATATTTCTGCATATTTTGGACCAAGGCCTAGTGCCGCCATCTTGAAAGTGTCATAGTTGGAATGTCATCAGGTGCATTGTTTAACATTTAGAATTGTTCTTGTCCTTGAAGGCCACTGTAGCTTCTGTTATTATTCTAAAGGGGTGTGGTTACCCAGGGAGCGTTGCATTCTAGAACTTTGTAGAACTTTCTTGATGATGTCATACTACACACTGCTCCTTTAGAACGACTAAATCACATGTCCAACAGGTGTGTTCACTGCTCCTTTAGAACGACTAAATCACATGTCCAACAGGTGTGTTCACTGCTCCTTTAGAACGACTAAATCACATGTCCAACAGGTGTGTTCACTGCTCCTTTAGAACGACTAAATCACATGTCCAACAGGTGTGTTCACTGCTCCTTTAGAACGACTAAATCACATGTCCAACAGGTGTGTTCACTGCTCCTTTAGAACGACTAAATCACATGTCCAACAGGTGTGTTCACTGCTCCTTTAGAACGACTAAATCACATGTCCAACAGGTGTGTTCACTGCTCCTTTAGAACGACTAAATCACATGTCCAACAGGTGTGTTCACTGCTCCTTTAGAACGACTAAATCACATGTCCAACAGGTGTGTTCACTGCTCCTTTAGAACGACTAAATCACATGTCCAACAGGTGTGTTCACTGCTCCTTTAGAACGACTAAATCACATGTCCAACAGGTGTGTTCACTGCTCCTTTAGAACGACTAAATCACATGTCCAACAGGTGTGTTCACTGCTCCTTTAGAACGACTAAATCACATGTCCAACAGGTGTGTTCACTGCTCCTTTAGAACGACTAAATCACATGTCCAACAGGTGTGTTCACTGCTCCTTTAGAACGACTAAATCACATGTCCAACAGGTGTGTTCACTGCTCCTTTAGAATGACTAAATCACATGTCCAACAGGTGTGTTCACTGCTCCTTTAGAACGACTAAATCACATGTCCAACAGGTGTGTTCACTGCTCCTTTAGAATGACTAAATCACATGTCCAACAGGTGTGTTCACTGCTCCGGTGAAAGGGGCCTACCAGTTCCTCTGGTTCATTGGTGCGCATGGAAGTGATGACGCTACAGGTGTTCTACTGGTCAAGAACGCTGAGATCACGTTCATGGCTCATGAGCAACAGGCCGATGGTTATGCGTCCTCCTCTCAAGGCATCTCGCTGCTGCTGGAGGCCGGAGACACTGTGCGTCTGCAGGTGTTCAAAGGAGACAGAGTCTTTGATTCTCACCATCACCTCACCTCCTTCAGTGGGAACCTGCTTTTCCCCATGTGAGGCGGAAGCAGCTGAAATCCAGCCAGGCTTTTAGTTTCCTTTAAGACTACTGCTCTTAACCTTAAAGCCCTACTTCACCGGTGGGAATATGAAGGTGTATTGAATTCTGAGATCCTATGTAGTATAAATGTGCAAAAAAAAATTAAATTGGTTCATCCTAGCCTGAGAAAAGGCAGAAAGAGTGTTTTATATTTCTCTTACTGTGACATCACAGTAAGAGAATCACTAACCCTAATCACTGCAGCACTGTGAAGTTACCTGAGCTGAATGAGAGAGAGAGAGAGAGAGAGAGACAGAGAGAGAGAGAGACAGAGAATGAGAGAGAGAGAGAGAGAGACAGAGAGAGACAGAGAGACAGAGAGAGAGAGAGACAGAGAGACAGAGAGACAGAGAAGAGAGAGAGAGAGAGAGAGACAGAGAGAGGGAGACAGAGAATGAGAGAGAGAGAGACAGAGAATAAGAATGAGAGAGAGAGAGAGACAGAGAATAAGAGAGAGAGAGAGAGAGAGAGAGAGAGAGACAGAGAGAGAGAGAGAGAGAGAGAGAGAGAGAGACAGAGAGAGAGAGAGAGAGAGAGAGAGACAGAGAATGAGAGAGAGAGAGAGAGAGAGAGAGAGAGAGCAATGCAACATGTAAACTATCATGTAAGAAATGTGATTCTCTTCTTGTCATTAAACATGATTCATT
>CM049408.1:31869673-31877173 GCA_026929865.2 Hyperoplus lanceolatus
GAAGCAGGTCGGTGTTTCACCTAGTCCAGACACACACTCTCTCTCTCTCTCTATTTCTCTCTCTCTCTCTCTCTATTTCTCTCTCTCTCTCTCTTTCTTTCTCTCTCTCTCTCTCTCTCTCTCTCTCTCTCTCTCTCTCTCTTTCTCTCTCTCTCTTTTTCTGTCTCTCTCTCTCTCTCTCTTTCTCTCTCTCTCTCACACACACCTGTCAATCATCCCTGCTGGGTTTCTATGGGAGTGACATGCAGAGAACGACCGCGGGCTGGAATCGAACCCGGGTCCGCTGCTGGCCGAGGCCCATGGGGGGGGGACGCCCTACCAACTGAGCTAAGGGGGGGTGGGGGGGGACACCCTACCAACTGAGCTAAGGGGGGGACGCCCTACCAACTGAGCTAAGGGGGGGGGACGCCCTACCAACTGAGCTAAGGGGGGGGGGACACCCTACCAACTGAGCTAAGGGGGGGGACGCCCTACCAACTGAGCTAAGGGGGGGGACGCCCTACCAACTGAACTAAGGGGGGGGGGGACGCCCTACCAACTGAGCTAAGGGGGGGACGCCCTACCAACTGAGCTAAGGGGGGGGGACGCCCTACCAACTGAGCGAAGGGCGCCCCCTATAATGCGTTTTTATGATTTTTTGCTAAACTTAATCTATTCCTTATCTCTGGACCTGGAGATGTCAAACCATTTCTGCAGCGTAAAGAATAAACAATAAATAAAATATTAATATTAATCTGTCACTCAAACTGGATCAACATGTTGATCAGTAAATTAATCTAAAATAGTAATTATATATTTCTTAATTTAGTTTTCCTTTTTAAGTATTTAAGAAAAATAACAATTACTTAGTTTAATGGAGTTTTTTAATTGCAACATAACGAGACTTTATCTGACAGACAGACAGACAGACAGACAGGCAGACAGACAGGCAGACAGACAGGCAGATAGAGAGGGGAATGACATGCAGAGAACGACCCGGGCTGGATTCTAACCCGGGTCGTTCTCTGCATGTCATTCCCCTCTCTGACACATGTCAATAATGTCAATGAAGCAAAACAATGACAGATGGTTGAAGATGACAATGTCTTGTGGTTAATGAATAATCCTGTGTGTGACGTCGCCTCCTCTGACCTACAACCTTCTGACCTGCAGCGAGATGGATCTGTTTCCATCTGTGTGTGTGTGTGTGTGTGTGTGTGTGTGTGTGTGTGTGTGTGTGTGTGTGTGTGTGTGTGTGTGTGTGTGTGTGTGTGTGTTTGTGTGTGTGTGTGTGTGTGTGTGTGTGTGTCTCTTAACGGCTGCAGAGCGAGAGCTGATGATGTCATTAGGACTATGATGAGTCAGCTGATCTTAAGGACACACACACACACACACACACACACACACACTCTCTCACACTGCTCCTAGCCTCCATTGCTTCTTGTCGGTCAGGAGCGCTCTGTATTAGCTGAGATACACTTAAAGAAAAGGCCTGAATATGTCACAAGTTAGGGCCCGTGTCCACCTAGCGCCTTTTCCCAGCGTTAAACGCCGGCTGTGCGCTCGGGAGTGTGTCTACTGAGCGCTTTTTTCGACCGCTTTTTTCAAGCGTTTTATGAGCTGGGAGAGAGAGCGCTGTGATCGGGGAGAAGAAGCTGATGGTCACCTGTCAGTCAGACCTATCAACAGTGGTGTCGTTAGCCCTGGGCTGTAGCCCCGGAGGTTTTATGAATAGCCCCGGATCATTTATTTTTTCATAATTATTATTTATTTATTTTATTATAGCCCCGCGATAACATTCGCCGATTATAAAAGCAAACGTTTGTCCAAAGCTTCGTGTATGTTTTAGATTACTTGGTCCAGTTTCTCCCCTGGCAATAGAACAATATCACACTGCGTTGGAGTAGCAACCATCTCTAAGTGAGGAAAGCTGTGAAAGTTGTATGCTAATTTTCGGTGAAATACCAAACCATACTGTCTGATGCTATGACAAACCAAGCCAGATAAGGCACGATAAGCAAGGACTGATGCTCTCTTTGGTAGCAACTGATTAAGACAAAAACGCAGAGAGACCAGAGGTGGGTCGTAACGCGCTACATTTACTCCATTACAAATACTTGAGTAACTTTTTGAATAAATTGTAATTTTAGGAGTAGTTTTATGTCAACATACTTTTACTTTGACTTGAGTAAATATCTGAAGAAAGAACGGTACTTTTACGCCGTTCCATTTGGCGATGTGACGGTCGTTACCTTATTGTTTTATATATTTTATTTATTACATGCGAGAGCTATTTCTCTCATGATTTCTCTCCCCGGGGACGTCTTCAGCCAACATCTCTATCACGTGACTATTTCAACCAATAAAAACCACATTACAAAAGCTTGCCAATCAAATGCAGCCACTTCAGTCACATGACAAGTGTTGTCATGTTGTCATAGGGCTCAACAATGTCCGCGGACTTTTTTAAAGGCTGCGGTTCCGCACCGATGTTGTGTCCGTGGCCGTGCCATGTAGGCTCCATGCAGATTTTACCGACTATCTGGGTGAGTCTGAGTTTTTAACTGTTACAAATGGTGTCCCACAGGGCTCAATTCTAGGTCCAGTTCTTTTCACAATTTATATAAATAACATTGTTTCATCGCTAAAAAACTGTCATGCCCATCTATACGCTGACGACACAGTACTGTATTGCATTTCCGATTCGGTGCACCAATCTATTGAGAACCTACAAAGCTCTTTTAACACCCTGCAGGACTGTCTAGTGGACCTCAGGCTGGTTCTAAATACAGACAAAACCAAATATATGTGTTTCTCCAGAGCAAAAACTACACATTTTAATGATTTTAATATGTTTACAAAGAATGGATTTTTAATTGAAAGAGTCACAGAGTATAAATATCTCGGCATCTGGTTAGATGATAAACTCACTTTTCATTTTCATATAAACAATCTTGTTTGTCGACTACGACAAAAAATTGGCTATTTTTATAGGAACAAAACCACCTTCCCTTTATTTAGTAGGAAAAGGATTATTGAGGCAGTTTTCATGTCTGTCCTTGATTACGGTGATGTGGTTTACCGGCATGCATCACATTCATGTCTTAAACTCCTAGACTCTGTTTTTCACTCTGCTTTAAGATTCATCACAGGAGATGCTTATGACACACAACATTGTCTTTTATATGAAAAGGTTGGGTGGTCCTCCCTTAAAGAGAGACGTGACGCACATTGGCACATTTTTATTTACAAAGCCTTGACCGGGAAGCTTCCTCGTTACTTAACTGAAATGCTGCACATTTCAGATGGGCTTTATCAAACCCGCTCCACTGACATGCTTATGCTTTATGTCCCACAAGCCCGGTCTGAGCTGGGAAAGACAGCTTTTAGCTTCAGTGCCCCTGACTCCTGGAATAACTTACAGCAACAAATTAAACTAAATACATTCATATCCTTTGGCCAATTTAAACAGACTATCTTGGATATGCCAAACTCTACTTGTAACTGTTTTAATTAGGCTATATTGTACTTTATTCCTTTTAATTGCTGCCACTCTTCACCACTTTGTAAATATTTCAATTGTTTTGTTTGTTTTGTATGTATTGTTGTTTTGAATTTGTTTTGACTCGACGTCATTGAAAATGAGGGTCACCCCTCAACTGGTCTCTCGAGGATAAATAAAAAAAATGAAAATGAGTCGAGAAAATGGAAGAAAAACCGCTGATTCCGAGGAGCAATAGCCACACCCCTGGCCTCACATACAAACTCACAAGCTCTCTATCACACTAACTCACAAAATAACAATCACACACTCACACAATCACAGTGACACAGACTCCCACACACTCGCAATTACAGAGACACTGTTCTTCTTTGACATGTCCTGTTCTCCCTGTAGCCTGCTCACTTCGCATGCCCCAGTCTGGCTGGGTGACAGTCTGAGAGTGGTCTCTTTGTTCAGCCACTCTAGTTTCATACGTTAAGTGAGTGTGCCAGCAGGTTTTGATGTGTAACAAAGTTTAATTGTGTGTTTTATATGTTTAAGGCTAAACACAACCTAGATCATTTTCTCAGGGCCTGTGACATATTGTAGGAATTAGTTTAAAAATGTGTATGTGCAAAACAATGTTATAAGTATATTGGTTTTAATTAATATAATTTTGGACAAGCCTAATTTATTATCATTTTATTTGAAGGGTGATGTATTTAATTTGGCAGATAATGTATTATTGTTTGAGTTCAAGGGTTATTCATTTGATTTTTAAAAAGCTTATTTATTGTTTCATTTTAAAGGTTATTTAACATATCTTTATTTGAACTTTGCTGTTTTATATTTTGTTCGTGTCTATTCTGTTCCGTTTGTGTTGCTCTGTATATTTCAAAGATAAATCCGGAGTAATTCAGGAGGCCTACTTGTACTCTTGAGTACTTGAGTAGTCTTTTCACTGCATACTTTTTTACTCTTACTCGAGTAATTATTAGTATGAGTACTTTTACTTCTACTTGAGTAATTATAATCTTAAAGTAACTTACTTTTACTTGAGTACATTGTTTGGCTACTCTGCCCTCCTCTGAGAGAGACATGACAACCACCGTTATGTTGTTTAGTCATGAAAAGCTAGTCGACCACATGTTACTGCTAGAACAAAGACAAGCAGGAATTCATTGAGTGAGGGTGAGGAAAGGCTGTGTGTGTGTGTGTGTGTGTGTGTGTGTGTGTGTGTGTGTGTGTGTGTGTGTGTTTGTGTGTGTGTGTGTGTGTGTGTGTGTGTGTGTGTGTGTGTGTGTGTGTGTGTGTGTGTGTGTGTGTGTGTGTGTGTGTGTGTGTGTGTGTGTGTGTGTGTGTGTGTGTGTTTGTGTGTGTGTGTGTGTGTGTGTGTGTGTGTGTGTGTGTGTGTTTGTGAACAGGGCTTTTAAGTCCCGCTAGCTTCAATGCTAACTTACAATGCATTCTCAATGTAAAATGCTGCCGCGATTAGCATCGTCAAATTTAAGCTAAAATTAAACATTCAGAAATTAAACGAACATAGGTCTACTTGCTCTGCCACACAAGTGATGTAGATCCTTTAAACATAAATACTCGGGGACTGAGACTCTCAGGACAAGACAGAGGAGAATGAGCTGACATGCTGGCTGCACCAAACTAAACTAAGGTAACACAGGAGGGTCAAAAAACACAAATCACACATGCAATGCCGGGTTTCACCACCAGGAGTTACAGCAAAAAATAATGTTGGTGCAGAACAGTAGTAAAAATAATAATTGACTTGTGTTAAGAATCAAGGGAGCTGGTTCCTAATGTAGGCCTAGCTATTATTCCTTCAATTGAGTGTGAGTGTATTGCTCACCTGCTTCACACGTTTCTTGAAGGAGAGCTGAGAGTCCACAGTTATTCCTAAATATCTAAAATGTGAAGCAGTCTGGATCTTTTCTCCATTAACAATGATATCAGGCTGATTTCCATTTGTTCTAATATAAAAGTGCATGCACGCTGTTTTACTGATGTTGAGTGTCAGACTCTGAGAGCCAATCAGTTAATCGTTGTGTTTAGGCATACACGAGATAACACAATAGAGTGCATTTAATGTTCTATTCTAATGTACCTTTTGTCTCTTGGCAGTTTATTAAAGACAAACTGTTCGATAAAGCTGCCAATAAGCGGGATAAAGTATAGGACGGGTCACTTGCTAGAAATAAAGACCTTCAAGCTGAACAGGAGCCCGACGCGCAGCTTGTCGGTAGTTACCGCTTGACATAGCTTACCGTTGCTACGGGGGGATTCCGACCGTGTAGCGGACTGTTTTTGGCTGTTAAAACCATAAAAGTCATTAACCATGACTCCTGTGTTCCCTGCTTCCTGATACATGCAAAGTCATGTTGAAAAAGTATTCCATTGTTTTCTGAACGAGTAGCAGCCCTGTTTGTGGACGTCTATCCATCAAAACTGTGACGTAGGTCCTTAGCAACGGCCCTTACAGCGGTCTGCTAGCTGGAAATAACAGACCTGTAGAATGCTGTGATTTTCATAGGATTCTCAAAGTGCCATGTAATCAGATATATTTATTTTTTTAACACAGTTCATCACAGTAAGGGGAGAATAGTTGGCCCAGCCTGTACCCTCTATATGTACTCACCCACTCACCCACACCCAGTGGTCTGCGTCCAATCAGCAGGCATCTGAGGACTGACATCTTTATTTTAACTGTTCCACTGCACCAGATTGATGGACTTAACTAACTGACGTGCAACATTTCCTCCGGGAGGGGCGACCCCCCTGGACCCCCCCTGGGCTAAGCCCCCGATGTCTCATGATCCTAACAACGCCCCTGCCTATCAACACTGGTTTAACTGTTTAGGTTTGCTGTTTTCTATTTAAATCGTTACATTGTAATATGAGTAGTCTTATGAAACAGAGAATACTTTCCACCATCCTCTGTTTGGATGAGGAGTTATCGCGGCTCCTGCAAACACACACGGAGCAAGTTGTAGGCTGACGTGTGCGCATGAAACGATCCGTAGGAGATAAAAAATACAGCGAATCAAGTGTTGGCCTAATCTGCTCCCACAAACGGGCTCTCCTCCCTCTGTTGAACGGGCTCTCCTCCCTCTGTTCTGCTCATTTTAACGGGCTCTCCTCCCTCTGTTCTGGTCATTTTAACGGGCTCTCCTCCCTCTGTTCTGGTCATTTTAACGGGCTCTCCTCCCTCTGTTCTGGTCATTTTAACGGGCTCTCCTCCCTCTGTTCTGGTCATTTTAAAGGGGACATATTATGCAAAAACTCGGGTTTAAATGTGTATTTCCGAGGTCTACTAGAAAAGGTTTTAATGGTCTATTGTACAAAAAGCCCATTAGTTTTCTACCAATGCCCATTTCTTCATTGCCTTTTCAGGCCTTTTTTGGCCTCTCCCTAAAAAATTTGGTTTTGACATCTAACCCCCTCCTATCTACATGGGCGTGCATGCACCGCCCTGCTCATTTACTCTATACCTACCTACATGGGCATGGCACACGCCCAGCTGTCAGTTTTGTTTACTTTTGGCCAATGCAGCATGGAGATCGATGTTACCATGTTTACCTTCATTTCTACAGCAAATATCAGCACACTTACCACTTCTAAACCAAAAGCTTTACAACTGAGCCTGGTCAGCCAGGAGTCTGAGCTGAAAACTGTGAAAATTGCATCAAGATTTCTGGTTTCCCTGACATTATCCTCAGGTAAATACAGTTTAAATATGTCACAGTCAGTAACAGAATATGAGCTAAGTATTTATGAATAAACTCTCTAAACTTGTAACATACAACGTTTTATGTATGTCTCTACAGGTTAAACTGGGGAATGATCTACAACCCAGTGGAGTGAAAAAGCTTTGGTTGTGAAGCCATGCTGTAAATGTACAGAAACGTGGCCGGAAAGGAATGTATCATGTCAAGATCCACTGGAAAGACATTATCTTTTGTAAAAAAAAAATATATAGAAACAATTACAGTCAGAGCTGCAAATTATCTGACACCCTTTCAATA
>CM049408.1:31892173-31894673 GCA_026929865.2 Hyperoplus lanceolatus
GACCTCATGGTAACTGGGAGGAGGAACCAGAGACCTCATGGTTACTGGGAGGAGGAACCAGAGACCTCATGGTAACTGGGAGGAGGAACCAGAGACCTCATGGTTACTGGGAGGAGGAACCAGAGACCTCATGGTTACTGGGAGGAGGAACCAGAGACCTCATGGTTACTGGGAGGAACCAGATACCTCATGGTTACTGGGAGGAGGAACCAGAGACCTCATGGTTACTGGGAGGAACCAGATACCTCATGGTTACTGGGAGGAGGAACCAGAGACCTCATGGTAACTGGGAGGAGGAACCAGAGACCTCATGGTTACTGGGAGGAGGACCCAGAGACCTCATGGCTACTGGGAGGAGGAACCAGAGACCTCATGGTTACTGGGAGGAGGAACCAGAGACCTCATGGTTACTGGGAGGAGGAACCAGAGACCTCATGGTTACTGGGAGGAGGAACCGACTTGCTCAAGGACTCAATGGCAGAGATGGTGGGCAGCGTAGATGTAGATGTAATCACACCATCAAACCAACGGCAGCCATTTTGTTTCCTCACACGGTGGTCATGAGTTTGAGCGAGCCGGACCTGAACCTCAGAATCTTCTTCTTCAGGTTGTGCGATGCTTTGATCTTAACGAACGCTTTCGATGACGTCACTTCCTCCTTTCCCTCTGCTGTCCCTCTCTTCGCTCCCATTGGCTGTCTCTGGTGGTGGCTCCTCCCATTTCCTGGCCCCTTAGCCACGCCCCCACAGCTCTCCTCTGCGCTGCTATTGGTGGAAGTGCTCTCCTCGATGTAATCCTCGTCGCAGCTCGACTCACTGTCTCCAAAACAGTTGGTCGTGCAGTTCGATCTGCCGTCGTCGCTTGTGTCCGCGATGGTCGAGTGAAAGAGAGACGCACACTCCGCCGAGTACTCCGAGTCACTCCTCGGTATGTAGGCGTAGGGACTGGTCAATGCTTCCCCTTCCCCTTCCCTTTGCTTTGGCAGGTAGACACGGGCATCTGTAGAATGGCTTGGACTTGGCAACTCGTTTTTCCTACGCCGTTGTGCGCGCTTGAAGGCCTCGTCTGAAGGGTGCAGCTCCATAATCGCTCGTAGATGCCGGTAATCGTTTCGTTTGTACTTCGGTTTCGCCACGACCTGATCGCGCCCGCTGTGATGATGATGATGATGATGAAGATGAAGGTTTGAGTTGTGATGTCGCTTTGAAGATGACCGCACACTCACACTGCTCGTTGCGAGTGTGTGTGTGTGTCTGTCCAATACCCGGCCTTCTGGTATGGACGCGGGTAAGCGCTTGTTGTGCATCGTACTGACACAAACACCTCTTACAGATTTCTTATGGACTTTAACACGGCTGGATCCTACTTCTTCAACTAGCCGAGATTTTTTAGAGCTTGATTTGTGTTGAGATTTTTCAACTTTTATCTCAGACGTGAACTCGCTGCTTTCACAAACTCGACTTGTCTTGACTTTGGCGTTCTTGGTATTCTTGCTCGCACCTTTGCGAAGTTTGCCGTTTTGTCGGATGGATTTGGCGTTAGCTAATTCGTTAGCTAATTCGTTAGCTAATTCGTCTTGACTGTGGGAAGACGAATGGGAGTGACTGGAAACCTTCTCCGATTCCAGGAGTCTAGATTTGTTTTTCGGGGTACTTGACGGCGCTAGTTTCAAGAGCATTTCTTGGTCTTTCTCTGTAGTTCTGTCCAGATCCCTGAAATCTTTGGGCAAAGTAGCTGTGTGGGTAGAAATAAGCCTTTTGCTTTTCTTGCTCATTTTCAATAGACTATTAGCGCTTGTGTTAGCATTAAGATCATTGCTAGACACATTTACGTTCCCATTACTTATTGAAGAGATATTTAAGTCTTGTTCTAAATCATTGTTGTTAATCTTACAATCTTGCATCGCGTCAACACAGCCGCCATTTTGGAGAACCTGGTCACATTTACTCTGCCTTTGCGGACTGGACTTGGCTTCACTCTCGACTGCTCCTCCATTTAAAGGTCTAGAAGGCTTCAGTTCAGATGGTTTCAAACTCCCATAGCTGGCTCCAGACACCCCCTGCCTCAGACTGAAACTAGCCTGGCGTAGGACACTCTTAGACGGGTCTGAGCTGATGCTAGTTCTGGGCTGGCTTGTGCGGATGGGAAGGGCCCTCCTTTGCAGTAAACCATAGATATATCCATCCAGGCGTTTTGCAGAAAGATTTCTTTGCGACGCAGACGATGCAGAACAACTCGGCCACGACGCGCTCAGAGGGACAACAGGGGCAGAGAGAAGAGAGGTTTCTGTTTTGGGTAAATCCATAGTCGCCTTTTGGGATATTTCGTCTTTCCCGTGAGCTAACGTCAGTAGCAACACGGGGCTTTGTACGGCTACGGCGTGCAGCGGACTGGGGTACCGGTAAACCTCGCTGCCGTTTCTGGACACGAGGTCACAGTGGAATTTGGACTGTGGGTCACATGATGATGATGATGATGATGAGGCTGTGATGATGTCATA
>CM049408.1:31914673-31917173 GCA_026929865.2 Hyperoplus lanceolatus
TTTGAGTTAAGTTATATGTGACAAGTGTTCAAATCCTTTACCATGACAAAGTATTAAAGCTATAGTGCGTAGTTTAAAAAAATATACATAAATGAACGTCTGTTCCATTCAAGACATCACCAAACCAGTAGAAACTAAGTTGATTAAGCCTATTATCAGCTCAACAAAACTCTCTCTGTGTTTCTCAGCATGGCAGCGTTTACAGACTGGTGTCTCCAGAATATACAACATTGGAATTTAAATGTGAAATAATAATCAAGGAGAGACTAGTTTATGTCTCAACAATGAATCTGGTTAGCAGAAGTGTTAAAGCCCTACTTCACCTTAAAGGCCTACTTCACCTTAAAGTCCTGTGTGCAAAAAAAAATTGAAATCGGATCATCCTAGCCTGAGAAAAGGCAGAAAGAGTGTTTTATGGTCTCACTGTCTAACCCTACATTTTACTTATTGTGACATCACAGTAAGGGTTAGGATTAACAGGACAGCTGGGCCAAGGGAAGACTGAGGGAAGACTGAGGGAAGAAAAACCTCATTCATTATATTATAATAGTGATTTTATAATGATAGAACGCTGGTTCTGTATGGGTGAAGTATTCCTTTAAATTGGACAGCACATATTACTTCAGTGTAATGTAGACGGTGTATTGTAGGTCACATGGGATTAATCCTTTGGCCTGTAATTAAAACAAAACATAACTGATGCTGTGAATGAAAGTGATCCGTTGTCCTGCTAATGCCTCAGAGCAGAACCTAGCAGATACATTATCCCATGTGTGATGTCACACTAGTAACATGTAGAGTTAAACAGTGAGACCATAAAACACTCTTTCTGCCTTTTCTCAGGCTAGGATGAACCGATTTCTAAAATTTTTGCACATTTATACTACATAGGATCTCAGAGTTCGATACACCTTCATATTCCCACTGCTGAAGTAGGGCTTTAAGTATACCTGCATTAGGGTTAGAGTTAGGGTTAGGGTTGCAATTAGCTTTTTTTAACTGTATAAAACCGGAAAATGGCAATGAAAACAAGGTCAATTCATTTTTACAGAAATATGTATATGTATATTTAACATTTTTAAATGCATTTGATGATTTCCTCACTTTCTACATGTAGCTATGGACCTGCTTGACATTAACATTATCACTATTTATCATGTTGTCCCCTATATCTTTATAATATTATATATAAAAACAATTTGAATTGCGTCTGTGTGTGAAATATGCAATAAAAAAAAAACTCGCCTCGCCTTCAAATGACTGGTTCACTATTTGGCCAAAAATACAGATAAAACCCAGACTAAAAATAGCAAAGAGAACACAGACAGGCAGAGATCAACATGAGCATCTTAAGCTGTTTATAAAATGGTGTCATATAATGGCCAAAACACATTAGAATCAGACTTTAAACTGACAGTATTCCGCCTACCCTTCGCTTCTTGGAATCACTATTTGGCAGCGCACCAGGAGCGCTACGCCAGCTGTCCCGGTTTAAATCAGACCCGTGTTATCTCTGCACAATCAACCGGTGGTCTCGCGCTATTCCAACCGCCAAACAGCCGAAATTAATCCATTAAAAAAACAGTTAAATCCACATGCAGGTAAGTCCTAGTAACTTCCAGCGTTCACCGGGGCGATGGTGCAAAGCAGATCCGACACAGAGACGCCTTTTGCCGGCTACAGATCCGAGGTACGTCCGCTTACTGCTGGAGCTCCGACCAGACTGACTGACTGACCGGACCATCCCCTCCGCGCAGACACACACACACACACACACACACACACACACACACACACACACACACACACACACACACACACACACACACACACACACACACAGAGATATGTGACGTGAACAAAAATGACGACATGCGCTTCCTGTAGGCGCCTTCAAAATAAAGGAAAACGAGTTGATGAAAGCAGTGAGAACAAAGAGATGTTTATAACGTGTCACATTGAGCTGCTTTAGCTGGATCCATTCTGGTTTCTTTATTTGTCCTTTTCATACGTCAAACTCTTTATTATCTAAATCTGTTCAGCAGCCGGCACAATATAGCCTACATTCAAGTTAGCTGCAACATTAAAGTGATGGAAACCTCAAAGACTGATAATTATATTATAATACTCATAGTTTGTAACATGCACCTGGAGACGTGTGTGTGAGAGAGAGAGAGAGAGAGTGTGTGTGAGAGAGAGAGAGAGAGAGTGTGTGTGTGTGTGAGAGAGAGAGAGAGAGAGTGTGTGAGAGAGAGAGAGAGAGAGTGTGTGTGTGTGTGAGAGAGAGAGAGTGAGAGAAAGAGAGTGTGTGTGTGTGTGTGAGAGAGAGAGAGAGAGAGAGGGAGAGTGAGAGAAAGAGAGTGTGTGTGTGTGTGAGAGAGAGAGAGAGAGAGAGAGAGAGAGAGAGAGAGAGAGAGAGAGTGTGTCTGTGTGTGTCCATCCATAGCCTATGTATTGCATTATATTCTGGTTGATTTTCTACTTTGTTTGAAGGAGGTTT
>CM049408.1:31922173-31924673 GCA_026929865.2 Hyperoplus lanceolatus
TGTGTTTAACTGTGTGTGTGTGTGTGTGTGTGTTTAACTCTGTGTGTGTGTGTGTTTAACTGTGTGTGTGTGTGTGTGTGTGTGTTTAACTCTGTGTGTGTGTGTGTGTTTAACTCTGTGTGTGTGTGTGTGTGTGTGTGTTTAACTGTGTGTGTGTAACTGTGTGTGTGTGTGGTGTTTAACTCTGTGTGTGTGTGTGTGTTTAACTGTGTGTGTGTGTGTGTGTGTGTTTAACTCTGTGTGTGTGTGGTTTGTGTGTGTGTGTGTGTGTGTTTAACTCTGTGTGTGTGTGTGTGTGTTTGTGTTTAACTGTGTGTGTGTGTGTGTGTTTAACTGTGTGTGTGTGTGTGTGTATGTGTTTAACTCTGTGTGTGTGTGTGTGTGTGTGTGTGTGTTTAACTCTGTGTGTGTGTGTGTGTGTTTAACTGTGTGTGTATAGTTATCTGTATGTGTGTGTGTGCAGTGTGTGTATATTTATATGAATAAGTATGTGTGTGTATGTAGCTGTATGTGTGTGTGTGTTATGCTCTGTGTGTGTGTGTGCAGTGTGTATATATTTGTATGAATAAGTATGTGTGTGTAGCTCTGTGTGTTTGTGTGTAGCTCTGTATGTGTGTGACTGTGTGTGTGTAAATGTGTAACTGTCTCCTGTTGTGTGTGTGTATATAGCTGTGTGTGTGTGCGTGTAGCTCTGTATGTGTGTGTGTGTGTTATGCTCTGTGTGTGTGTGTGTGTGTGCAGTGTGTATATATTTGTATGAATAAGTATGTGTGTAGCTCTGTGTGTTTGTGTGTAGCTGTGTATGTGTGACTGTGTGTGTGTAAATGTGTAACTGTCTCCTGTTGTGTGTGTGTGTATGTAGCTGTGTGTGTGCAGTGTGTGTATATTTATATGAATAAGTATGTGCATGGTTCCTACAGCTTAATGCAAGTTAAATTTAAGACTTTTTAAGACCTTTTTAATGCCACTTGAAATGAAATTTAAGACTTTTTAAGACCTTTTTAATGCCACTTGAAATGAAATTTAAGACCAACAGACCAAAGGAAAAATGTATTGTCTCGGTGGTCAGACACCACAGTAACGCTGGAAATGGCCGGGGCTTATGTCTGATTTTTTTTTGATTTTTTTGCAATTATTGTCCCTTCAGTGCATCAAACTGATTTAATATTGGCATATCATTAATTATGAGATACATTTCTACCTCATACTGTACTTTTCATCCGTTTCTCTCTCTCTCATTATAAGTTATATGAACTGTCTGAGCCCCACTAGCCCTTTGACTGGGGGATATAATGAACATTCACAATCTGAAAAAGAACAGTATTACATCACAGTAATTCAAATTGTCTGTTTTATTTAATTTTTTCATCTCTTTTTCTTTTTAACTCGACAAAGGTAAATTACCACACAGTACAAATTATTTACAAGGCTTCAAAAAAAAGCCTTCCAAACAGTTTACAAGTAATGTTTGAAGACAGAGAAGTTTTGCATGATTTAAGAAGAAAAGATAAATTCACTGAGAAAAATATACGGACCACACTTAAATCCTTTTCGATTTCTATAAAGGGTATTAAGCTGTGGAATGGACTTGATGAAGTTGTCACAGGGAGTTGCAGTTTGCGCAATTTCAAAGCAAATTATGTTTCAAAAATTATTGAAAATTACAGACTAATAACCTGAGCACAATGTCAATGTCACTTACATATCAATATTGTAAAGAATAATACAGGCCAGCTGTCAGACTTGTTTTTGAATACTTTTGCAGAAGTGTTTTGACTACCAGTTAAGAATTGGAACAGGCCAAATACAAGGCCACTTCACACTTTATACACTTGGCATTGTCACAGAGAAACTGAACTGTGCTGAACTGATCTTAAAAGCTGAAGCAATTACATTAAAATTGATTGTGTATTGGACTGCAGATTCTAAAAAAAAAAAAAAAAAAAAAATGTATGTGTATGTATGTGTATATATGTGTATATATATATATGTGTATATATGTATGTATGTATATATATATATATAGCTATATATAAAAAAAAAATGTTTTTTGTTTTATTTTTATTTTCTGTAACAGTAACTGTGTATCTGAATTCGAATTTGATGAAAATGGGGGCGGGACCTGATGAGCCTTTGGCTTCTTCCGTCTCCCTTCGGACAACACAAAGTATGATGTATGAATATTTTCAAGAGAAAATTGTGTATTGTGTGGAATTGTCCGAAAGAATAATAAATAAATAAATAAATAAATAAAGTTCTATGATATATCGATCCGAGATCTAACCGTTCTATTTTGCCCAATTTATTTCCCTCTACTCTCTCACTCATTCTGTCGCTCTATCTCTCCCTTTTTTTCTAACTTGGTTCAATGAATAATTACTTTGGATCAGGAAACAGCGTTTAGTGCTCTACAAGTGTTCAACGCACAAAGATTATACTTTTTTCAGCTTATCTCTTAGTTATAAACAGATTGTATGAACTAAACAGGCGAAGCGTCACA
>CM049408.1:31942173-31947173 GCA_026929865.2 Hyperoplus lanceolatus
AACACATAACGAGCATTTTAAAGGGCCTGTCTGTCTGTCTGTCTGTGTAGGTGTGTGTGTGTGTGTGTGTGTGTGTGTGTGTGTGTGTGTTATCTGTGTGTCTGTCTGTCTGTGTAGGTGTGTGTGTGTGTGTTTATTGTGTGTGTGTGTGTGTGTGTGTGTGTGGGTGTGTGTGTGTGTGTGTGTGTGTGTGTGTGTGTGTGTGTGTGTCTATCTGTGTGTGTGTCTGTCGTAGGTGTGTGTGTGTGTGTGTGTGTGTGCGTATACATACGGCGGTGTTGGCTGTGTTTCAAGCTCCTCCTCTGGTTTCTCTTCGTCCAATAGCAGCTCAGCGTTTCCTTGAGTGGGCGGTGTCTCATGATCACTTCCTGGTGAGAGGGCGGGCTCAGGGCTGGCTGGGGGCGTGGCTAATAGGTCTGAGGTCACAGTGAGAGAATAAATGCATTTATAAAAACACTTGCCTTGACTAAAATAAAGTTTTAAGACAAATTTTTTTTGTAGTTTTAGTCATATTTCAATCATTTTTGGGGGGCGCCCTTAGCTCAATTGGTAGGGCGTCCCCCTAAGCTCAGTTGGTAGGGCGTCCCCCCTTAGCTCAGTTGGTAGGGCGTCCCCCCCCCTTAGCTCAGTTGGTAGGGCGTCCCCCCCCTTAGCTCAGTTGGTAGGGCGTCCCCCCCCTTAGCTCAGTTGGTAGGGCGTCCCCCCCCCCTTAGCTCAGTTGGTAGGGCGTCCCCCCCCTTAGCTCAGTTGGTAGGGCGTCCCCCCCAAAGGCCTCGGCCAGCAGCGGACCCGGGTTATTCTTTTAGAGAACATATATTTCCATAACAAACAGTCAAGGAGGAGGAGGAGCCATTGTTATCCTAATATAAAAATCATATAAAAAAAAAAATGTGTACGCGCATGTTTTGGACTTTTACCTGCTGCTGTGATTGGTTGATCAGACTCCTCTATCAGGATGCTGGTTGGTTGAGAGGGAGGGGGCGTGGTCAGAAGGGCAGGGGGTGTGGTCAGAATGGGAGGGCTCTCTCTCTCTGGAGGGGGGGGGCTGAGAGGAGGGGGGGTCGGCACTGGGGTGGGCACCAGAGGAACAACGCTGTCCTGGAAGATTCAGATTAAACAAGCAGAGTTAATGTTTGAAGCATTTTAAATTGCCAGTGTTAACACAAAGCCTAGACTCTCATCAGGTCAGTCATGAAAAGAAAGAACCATCTTCACCACAGTTTTCATTTACTAAATGAACACTAGGGCTGCGTCAAAAAATCCACATGGCGATATATCGCGTACTTAGTTTCGCGATATCAATATCGATGTTTTGCTTCTTTTTTTTGAAGTGGGGCAGAGAGGGAATGAAATACACAGAACAACCACGGGTCAGATTCAAACCCATGTCTGCTGTCAGGCCTGAGCCTCTAGGATACTGACTATTGAAGTTAGATCAGTTTTGTTAATAAGAATACTTAAGATTCACTGTGTCACAAAAGCACACTGATGTGTTTTCATTTTCAGTGTGTCCTGTACAGTTAGTACAAGAGTGAATTGGATTTGTTATTGTGATGTTAAGCAGCTGCAGCAGTGTTTGATCATTTGCCAAAACCAAAAAAAAGGAAGAAAACAGTAAAGGAAGTTGTGAATGAAATAGTTTAGACTTCATTTGTCTGTACAACTATCACTATATTGTGCTGTTATGTTTGACAAGGCAACTTCTTTATGGAATATCTTGATATATCGTGATATATCAAGATAAGCAATATACAGTATCTCACAAAAGTGAGTACACCCCTCACATTTCTTCACATTTTTCTTTATATCTTTCCATGGGAAAACATTGAAGAAATGACACTTTGATACAATGTAAAGTAGTCAGTGTACAGCTTGTATAACAGTGTAAATTTACTGTCCCCTCAAAATAACTCGACACACAGCCATTAATGTCTAAACTGCTGGCAACAAAAGTGAGTACACCCCTTAGAAAAAATTTACAAATCGGGCCCAAAGTGTAAATATTTTGTGTGGCCACCATTATTTTCTATCACTGCCTTAACCCTCTTGGGCATGTAGTTCACTAGAGCTTCACAGGTTGCAACTGGAACCCTCTTCCACCCATTTATGACAGCATCACAGAGCTGGTGGGTATTAAAGACCTTGGCTCCTCCAACTTCTGTTTGAGGATGCCCCAAAGATGCTCAATAGGATTTAGGTCTGGAGACATGCTTGGCCAGGCCATAACCTTTACCCTCAGCTTTTTTAGCAAGCCACTGGTCGTCTTGGAGGTGTGTTTGGGGTCGTTATCATGTTGCAATACCACCCGCGCCCAGTTTACGAAGGTTGAGTGCACGTGGTCAGCGTCGTACACAGAGGTTGGCTTTGGAAAATAGACGTATGAGTGCTGCCAGCATTGCTGAAGGGCTTGAAGGGGTGGGGGGTCAACCTGTCAGCCAACGCACTCTGCATCATACTGGTCTGCAGGCTGTCATCCCAGAAGGAAGCCTATTCTAAAGATGATGCACAAGAAACCCCACAAAAAGTTTGCTGAAGACAAACAGACTACGGACATGGATTACTGCAACCATGTCCTGTGGTCTGATGAGACCAAAATACATTTATTTGGTTCAGATGGTGTTAAGAGTGTGGAGGGCAACCAGGTGAGGAGTACAAAGACAAGTGTGTCTTGCCTAGAGTCAAGCATGGTGGTTGGAGTGTCATGGTCTGGGGCTGCATGAGTGCTGCCAGCACTGGGGATCTACAGTTCATTGAATTCTAACATGTACTGTGACATACTGAAGCAGAGCATGATCCCCTCCCTTCATAAACTGGGCCGCAGGGCAGTACTGCAACATGATAACGACCCCAAACACACCTCCGAATGACCACTGGCTTGCTAAAGAAGCTGAGGGTAAAGGTTATGGACTGGCCAAGCATGTCTCCAGTCTTAAACCCTATTGAGCATCTTTTGGGCATCCTCAAACGGGAGATGGAGGAGCGCAAGGACTCTAATATGCACCAGCTCCTTGATGTCGTCATGAATGGGTAGAAGAGGGTTCCAGTTGCAACCTGTGAAGCTCTAGTGAACTGCATGCCCAAGAGGGTTAAGGCAGTGATAGAAAATAATGATGGCAAAACAAAATATTGACACTTTGGGCCCAATTTGGACATTTTTTCTTAGGGGTGTACTCACTTTTGTTGCCAACACTTTAGACATTAATGGCTGTGTCGAGTTATTTTGAGGGGACAGTAACTTTACACTGTTATACAAGCTGTACACTGACTACTTTACATTGTATCAAAGTGTCATTTATTCAGTGTTGTCGCATGGAAAGATATAATGAAATATTTGAAGAAATGTTAGGGGTGTACTCACTTTTGTGAGATACTGTATCTTGATATATCGTATCGTGACCAGTGTATCGTGATACGTATCGTATCGCGAAGCCCTTGACGATACCCAGCCCTAACTAACACTACATGAAATGAATAACAGTTTCCCCCCTTACCTCCTGCCTAGCTGGGCTTGATACTAGTGCACACACACACACACACACACACACACACACACACACACACAGACACACACACACAGACACAGACACAGACCCCCCTCCCCCCCTTACCTCGTGCCTAGCTGGGCTTGTTACCAGCGGTTCCATCAGTATTGGTTCATTCTCCTGTGTGTCTGTGTGACCCATCATCAGAGCCAGCTGCTCCGTCAGGACCTCCTCCACCAGACACCGGACTAGAGCAGAGTCCACAGGCAGAGAGGAGTCTACAAAGAGCTGCAGGCCAGCCCCACCCGCTGCCTCAACTGGGACATGACAGGAATATACACACATTAGATAGATGGATGGATGGATAGATAGATAGATAGATAGATAGATAGATAGATAGATAGATAGATAGATAGATAGATAGATAGATAGATAGATAGATAGATAGATAGACAGACAGACAGACAGACAGACAGACAGACAGACAGACAGACAGTCAGTCAGACAGACAGACGCTCACCTATGTCTGAAGTGTCACTCAGCTCCTCTGGTTCTGATTGGAGGATGGAGTGATTGTGGGCGGGGTCAGAGAGAGGGGGGCGGAGCATCTCTAACACCATCCTGGACATCAGCTGCTGCTCCACCCTGAAGACAACAAGACATTTACCCTGTGTTCCAAATCTCAAACACTCTCTCTCTCTCTCTCTCTCTCTCTCTATCTCTCTCTATCTCTCTTTCTCTCATCTCTCTCTGTCTCTCACCATTCTACCAGCCTGTTCTCCAGGGCGTCTCTCTGTGTGTTGTACCCAGGGATCGGAGCCTGTTCCTGGGCAGAGGGATCAGAGCGAGGGGGGGGTCCTGGAGGAAAGAGAGGCCCCTGGTACAGCACAGGAGGGGGGGAGGGACCTCCATCCAGCTCCACTACCGCCTCGCCCACTGCACTCAACTCCTCCTGAAGGGAAAGATATACAGTTAAAGCTGGGGTATGTGATTTCTGATTGGTCAAAATTAACATGAGCGGTACACTTTGACCAATCAGAGCGAGGCTCCGATTCTCTGTTCTTATTGGCTGTTGGGACTGTCCATTCACTTTGGCACGACGTTGTTGGTGTAGAGCGTGTCAGGGAGGGACCATAGGGGAGGGACCAAAGAGAACAAGTGGAGCGGTTGAGGTATTTGGATTCAAATCTCTATCCCAACTGCTATTTTCTCCCCAAATCCTCCACCCCAGCTTAGGAGAACTTGTTAAATCCCCTTTTCCACTGCTCAATAATGAATGTTTAATAAATTTACTTCCTAACTAAGTTGGTACCAGTCACCTATGTGGAAACATTGGTATTTTAAAGGTGCTACGAGGAACTTTTATATACAGTATATTTCTGAAACAGTCTCATGTTTCCTCTGATGATCATAACATTACACGTAACAGCAAACCAGACCATCAGTGCTAAAGAATGCTATTTTTATATAGTTTTTCTTAATGCCTTTGTCATGGGTATACGCTCACCCAGGAACAAC
>CM049408.1:31957173-31962173 GCA_026929865.2 Hyperoplus lanceolatus
TAGTCAGACAGACAGACAGACAGACAGACAGACAGACAGGCAGACAGACAGACAGACAGAGCAGAGAGGGGAGGGTTAGTCAGACAGTCAGACAGACAGACAGACAGACAGACAGACAGAGCAGAGAGGGGAGGGTTAGTCAGACAGACAGACAGACAGACAGACAGACAGTCAGACAGACAGACAGACAGACAGACAGAGCAGAGAGGAGGGTTGTGTATGTGTTTACTTATTCTGTTTTTTTATCTTTATGTAAAAAAAAACTGTAGAACCAAAAAAAAAAAAAAAGTAAAAAATAAAAATCTCTGCTGCTGCTCTAAACTACACACATCTTCCCCCATGTTGTGTCCGATAGGCCTGCTGCTGCTCTAAACTACACACATCTTCCCCCATGTTGTGTCTGATAGGCCTGCTGCTGCTCTAAACTACACACATCTTCCCCCATACCTGTGGCTGTGTCTGATAGGCCTGCTGCTGTACAGAGCTCCTACTGAACAGGGCTTCAGTGTGTCTGGGTTGAGAGGGGTTCGGTTGAGGTGTGGTCTGAGCTGGTTGGAGATGGTCAGGCTGTCGGAGGAGAGACAGAGAGAGTCAACGTGTCTTTATTGTTTATGTCATCAAGATGTTCCAGAATGGTTCAAGAAAAACCCTGATGGACAAACAGGTCAGAGGAGGAGAGACCAGCGTTGGGAATAAGGCCGTTTAGCGCTGTCAGTTAGCGTCGTCACGTCAGTCAGCCGGAGCGCCTGTTTGGTGAAGTTTCTTTTTCTTTCTCTCTCTGTTGTGTGAGCGTTGCCGCAGTAACCACCTATCAATCCACGGTTGAAACGTGCTCTCCCTGAGTTTGTTTGCATCGCCCTGTGAGTAAGTGCATGGAGTTTCCCAATCTCTATACATTATCATTTATGCACGTTATTAAATGGCTGCGATTCGCCGATCAGCACGGTACATTCAGCAGTTTCCTCTACTACTTTTGTTGAGAAAAACATACTTGAAGTGCAGGATAAACCTCTTGCTGTCTGTTGATGTGCAATAAATATTGAAGGTTATGTAGCCTACAAGTAGGCCTACCTGTCTGTTCTACTCACTTCAACTGACTTGTGAAAACTGCTCAGAAAAATCCAAATCTTTTGATATACAGCAACTTTTTTTTTTTTACAGTAGGCTAACGCAAATAGTTACTTTCCCAGGTAACTAGTTACTTCTATTATAAAGTAATTCAGTTACTAACTCAGTTACTTTTTGGAACAAGTAGTGAGTAACTATAACTAATTAGTTTTTTAAAGTAACGTTCCCAACACTGGGAGAGACCCTGCCCAAAGGAAGCCCATCTGGAGCCAGGCCCAGAAAGGGGGCCGGGTTAGGGCCCGAAGAAGCTACGTGGCACCAACCCCTGGATGGATGGATGGATGGATGGATGGATAGAGCTGGTTAATGTGGCCCGGGAAAAGAAGTGGAGGAAGAGACAGACAGACACACACACACACACACACACACACACACACACACACCATCAGCAGCATCTTCATCTCAGTCTTGAGTCGTTCCATCTCTCTCAGCGTCTCATTGGCTCTCTGGACGGCTGCCTCGCTCTCATTGGCAGATAGCTGGGTCTCCATGGAAACACTGGGAGCTTTGCGGTCCGCTCTGAATGAAAGCAGAGAAGAAGAAAGAGTTACCGTCTGTCTGTCTGTCTGTGTGTCTGTCTGTCTGTCTGTCTGTCTGTCTGTCTGTCTGTCTGTGTGTGTGTCTGTCTGTCTGTGTGTCTGTCTGTGTGTCTGTCTGTCTGTGTGTCTGTCTGTCCGTCTGTCTGTCTGTCTGTCTGTCTGTCTGTCTGTGTGTCTGTCTGTGTGTCTGTCTGTGTGTCTGTGTGTCTGTCTGTCTGTCTGTGTGTCTGTCTGTGTGTCTGTCTGTCCGTCTGTCTGTCTGTGTGTCTGTCTGTGTGTCTGTGTGTCTGTCTGTCTGTCTGTCTGTGCGGTGGCCGCGTCCATAGATAGGATGTAGCATCCGGGCTGACCTCAGTTATTCACACGGCATCCAATAATCCTGGTTTGTGCGCGTCGCCATCTTGTGAGATTTTTACTCCGCCTCATGTCGGGGGAGGGAGATAGCTGACGTATACCTCCGAGGCAAAGTGAGGGACAACGGGCGGAGAGCTGTCACTCGAGAGCCAATACATTTTAACCTCCAAAAGAATAAAAACTAGCGTGGGCCAAAAACATTCACCCCCCTCAGTGTTGTCATGGAGATATGACCTAAACATACAGACTAAAATGGTTTCGTGGCCCAGGCTGTAAATAGGTTTAATAAGACTTTGAAAACGGCCTGTCAAACAAGTGAGTCAAAGAAAAACTGCTCAGTCTTGGCACCACCCCCCCAGTGGCCACCGGAAGGTACTACAATGTGTGTCACTTCCTTATTGGATGCTGGTAAAAATCGCTGAGGTTGGGGCTTGGCCGCGTCGCACCAACTGAAACACGTGACTACACGCCGGACGCCGCAGAGGTTTGATTGGACGTCAGAGCAACAAGGAGGATTCCAACAGCACAGCAGCTCTTCCTCTTGATCATCAAACTCTAAATCTTCAGTTTTCATTTGTTTATTCAACGCATTTCACAGAGTTACATCAGAAGTGCAGTGAGCAATCTGCCACACGGGCAAACTACTACCAACGCTTCATGAGAACGTTGGACGTCCGCACCACCCAGCAGAGAACGCAGAGAACGCAGAGCCGCACAAGTATAAATCAGGCTTTAGGGTGAGACAGGATGGAGAGACAGGTTAGGGTGAGACAGGTTAGGGTGAGACAGGTTAGGGTGAGACAGGATGGTGAGACAGGTTAGGGTGAGACAGGTTAGGGTGAGACAGGATGGTGAGACAGGTTAGGGTGAGACAGGATGGAGAGACAGGTTAGGGTGAGACAGGATGGTGAGACAGGTTAGGGTGAGACAGGATGGTGAGACAGGTTGTAGGGTGAGACAGGATGGTGAGACAGGTTAGGGTGAGACAGGATGGGTGAGACAGGTTAAGGTGAGACAGGTTAGGGTGAGACAGGATGGTGAGACAGGTTAGGGTGAGACAGGATGGTGAGACAGGTTAGGGTGAGACAGGATGGTGAGACAGGTTAAGGTGAGACAGGTTAGGGTGAGACAGGATGGTGAGACAGGTTAGGGTGAGACAGGATGGTGAGACAGGTTAAGGTGAGACAGGTTAGGGTGAGACAGGATGGTGAGACAGGTTAAGGTGAGACAGGTTAGGGTGAGACAGGATGGTGAGACAGGTTAAGGTGAGACAGGATGGTGAGACAGGTTAAGGTGAGACAGGATGGTGAGACAGGTTAGGGTGAGACAGGATGGTGAGACAGGTTAGGGTGAGACAGGTAAGGGTGAGACAGGATGGTGAGACAGGTTAAGGTGAGACAGGTTATGTTGAGACAGGATGGTGAGACAGGTTAAGGTGAGACAGGTTAGGGTGAGACAGGATGGTGAGACAGGTTAGGGTGAGACAGGATGGTGAGACAGGTTAGGGTGAGAAAGGATGGTGAGACAGGATGGTGAGACAGGTTAGGGTGAGACAGGATGGTGAGACAGGTTAGGGTGAGACAGGATGGTGAGACAGGTTAGGGTGAGACAGGATGGTGAGACAGGATGGTGAGACAGGTTAGGGTGAGACAGGATGGTGAGACAGGTAAGGGTGAGACAGGTAAGGGTGAGACAGGTTAGGGTGAGAAAGGATGGTGAGACAGGATGGTGAGACAGGTTAGGGTGAGACAGGATGGTGAGACAGGTAAGGGTGAGACAGGTAAGGGTGAGACAGGTTAGGGTGAGACAGGATGGTGAGACAGGATGGTGAGACAGGTAAGGGTGAGACAGGTTAGGGTGAGACAGGATGGTGAGACAGGTTAGTGTGAGACAGGTTAGGGTGAGACAGGATGGTGAGACAGGTTAAGGTGAGACAGGTTAGGGTGAGACAGGATGGTGAGACAGGTTAAGGTGAGACAGGTTAGGGTGAGACAGGATGGTGAGACAGGTTAAGGTGAGACAGGATGGTGAGACAGGTTAAGGTGAGACAGGATGGTGAGACAGGTTAGGGTGAGACAGGATGGTGAGACAGGTTAGGGTGAGACAGGTAAGGGTGAGACAGGATGGTGAGACAGGTTAAGGTGAGACAGGTTAAGTTGAGACAGGATGGTGAGACAGGTTAAGGTGAGACAGGTTAGGGTGAGACAGGATGGTGAGACAGGTTAGGGTGAGACAGGATGGTGAGACAGGTTAGGGTGAGAAAGGATGGTGAGACAGGATGGTGAGACAGGTTAGGGTGAGACAGGATGGTGAGACAGGTTAGGGTGAGACAGGATGGTGAGACAGGTTAGGGTGAGACAGGATGGTGAGACAGGATGGTGAGACAGGTTAGGGTGAGACAGGATGGTGAGACAGGTAAGGGTGAGACAGGTAAGGGTGAGACAGGTTAGGGTGAGAAAGGATGGTGAGACAGGATGGTGAGACAGGTTAGGGTGAGACAGGATGGTGAGACAGGTAAGGGTGAGACAGGTAAGGGTGAGACAGGTTAGGGTGAGACAGGATGGTGAGACAGGATGGTGAGACAGGTAAGGGTGAGACAGGTTAGGGTGAGACAGGATGGTGAGACAGGTTAGTGTGAGACAGGTTAGGGTGAGACAGGATGGTGAGACAGGATGGTGAGACAGGTTAGGGTGAGACAGGTAAGGGTGAGACAGGATGGTGAGACAGGTTAGGGTGAGACAGGTTAGGGTGAGACAGGATGGTGAGACAGGTTAGGGTGAGACAGGATGGTGAGACAGGTTAGGGTGAGACAGGATGGTGAGACAGGTTAGTGTGAGACAGGTTAGGGTGAGACAGGATGGTGAGACAGGTTAAGGTGAGACAGGTTAGGGTGAGACAGGATGGTGAGACAGGTTAGGGTGAGACAGGATGGTGAGACAGGTTAGGGTGAGACAGGTAAGGGTGAGACAGGATGGTGAG
>CM049408.1:31967173-31969673 GCA_026929865.2 Hyperoplus lanceolatus
AGGAGATCTTTAAGCAGTGAACATTTTCAATATATCTTAGTAAATATTCCCTTCTCTGACACACAAAGTTCCTAGTAGCCATTCTACGCGTCCCTTTTCCTTCTTAACTTTGACATCTCAGCCAGGATGGTATTAATCTGGAAGAAGCACTACCGCTTTTGTCCAAAGGGGGCGCTAGAATTAACACAACATTTTAAATTAAGTCGAAAGTTCCTTGTAGAGACCATAAAACACTCTTTCTGCCTTTTCTCAGGCTAGGATGAACCCATTAAAAAGTACTTGTCCCTTTTACGCGTCCCTTTCCTTCTTAACATCTCCAGGCTAGGATGAACCGATTTCTAAAACATTTTAACATTCAATAAACCTTCATATTTCCACCCGTGATTTACCCATTTTACATACAATTATTTTGAGTAACTTGGAACCAAACATAAGTCAAAATGTTAATTTCTCTGACACACACACAAAGTTCCTCGTAGGCATTTTAAATCAAAAGTTCCTGGTAGCCATTTTACGCGTCCCTCTCCTTCTTAACCTTGACATCTCCCGCCAGTATCGTGTTAATCTCTCCCTGCATGAAAGCCCAGGGCACGTTGGACCCTATCAAAGGGCACTTATCTCCACTGGGGCAGTACACCTCCCCCGTCACCCCCTGCGCCCTTATGCTATGTCTGGAGCACGGGAAGCAAAACTTATGGACGGCCACCGACGGACACTGGACGAAGTGAGTGTCCTCGAGCCGCTCGTGGCAGATGGTGCAGGACAACGGGCCGCTGTGGGCTGTGGGGGGGGAGTCCGGAATGTCTGAAGGAATGTCTGATGACGGAATGTTGTTCTGGTCAGCTGACGGGTGTGATGTCACAGACTGTCCCACGATGAGGTCGCCGTTGTTTCGAGACTGCTGTGGCGAACTGCTGGAGTGGACCGCGTCACTGTCTTTGTTGTTGTTGATGGGCGAGTGTGTGTTCGAGTGTGAGTGCGAGTGTGCGTGTGAGTGCGAGTGCGAGTGTGTTGTGGTGTCGGCTGTTGCTACGGGCGACTGTCGGTTCTGAGGAGGGGGCGTGGCCAGACCATAATGACCCGGGTAGGAGCCGGTGGTCGCCATGGAGATCCTGAGAGCGTCGGTTTGGTTCTGCAGCCATCTCTGTTGCTCCTCCGCTTCAGAAGAGTTGGAGCACAGGCTGGAAGAAAGATGGAGGGGTATTGGTGAACACAGGCTGGCAGAGAGGTTTTAATTTTCTTAATATCTGGACACATTATAGGAAAATGCTTAAAGGGGCAGTGTGTAATATGACATCATCTAGAAAGTTCTAGAATGCAACGGTCCCTGGGTAACCCCACCCCTTTAGAATAATAACAGAAGCTACAGTGGCCTTCAAGGACAAGAACAATTCTACATTCTAAACAATGCACCTGATGACACTCCAATCAACATGGATGCCTCCATAAGACTTGCCTGCTCAATGTACAAAATGTAATATTAATATTTGTAATTCTCCGCTCAGGAGGATAATTCAGATTATTGTCAGAGGTGATTTCACACCAATGAGGACATATTTATGAATGAGGATATTGATTTTAGCTAATAAGTTACTTAAAATGTTACACACTGTCCCTTTAACTTTCTCAATATAAATCAGACTGAATAATGATAACACAAATTTTTAATATAATAAATAAATAATACGCAAAACATTAAAAGTGTTATTTCAACTCTAATGCTGACAAGGAATAAATATTGTTCATTACATTGCACTTTTCAATTTCATTTATCTACTTTCTATTCTATTATATATACACTGTTTTATCTTGAACCCTTTCTTTGCACTATTTAGTGTTTAGAATGGGAAGAGAGATGGAGGGTTATTGGATTTTTTTTTCCAAGGCTCGAAATGTGCCTAACATCTGGACACATAATAGGAAAATGCTCATCTTTCTCTATATATATATATCTATATATATTTATTAGGGCTGCAACTAACGATTATTTTGATAATCGATTAATCTTTCGATTATTAATCAATTACTGGTTTGGTCTGTAAAATGCCAGAAAATGGTGAAAAATGTTGATATATTTTCCAAAGCCCATGTTGACGTCCTCAAATGTTTTGTTATGTCCAAAACACACAGATATTTCAGTTTACTGTCATAATAGGATTAAAGAAACCAGAAAATATTCACATTTGAGAAGCTGAAATCAGAGAATTTGGAAAAATGTTATTAAAAAATTACTCTAAACGATTAATCGATTATCAAAATAGTTGGCGATTATTCTAATAATCGATTAATAATCGATTTGTCGATTAATCGTTGCAGCTCTATATCTGACTGACTGAAGATAACACTCATTAAAAAAAAAAAAATTAACAAACATAAAGGCTGCAAGAGAGATGGAAGATTATCGGTTTAATGATGATGTTTACAAGGGTCGGAATGAGATTGAAATTTGATCGTCAATAAAATATTGTCTATTTATATTCTAGCTTTGGCAGAATGCTCT
>CM049408.1:31979673-31984673 GCA_026929865.2 Hyperoplus lanceolatus
GTGAGTGAGTGAGTGAGTGTTACCTGTCTGCTTGCAGAAGCTGCTGTACTTTGTCAGCGAGTTGAGACACTTTAGCCTCCATGTCTGACTGAGCCTGAACACACACACACACACACACAGACACACACACACACACACACACACACACACACACACACACACACACACACACACACACACACACACACACACACACACACACACACAAGCAATGAAAAACCACCACAAAATTACGCAAAAGAACGCATTATTACAGAGCTTAAGGGTGTCATACTTCGGGATGGGGATCCGGTTCTATCAAGGACCCGGTTCCACTTTGTTCAAAACCCGAAAATCACTAACGTCTGGGCTTATCGAGAGAGACCGCTAACGTCTGGGCTTATCGAGAGAGATCGCTAACGTCTGGGCTTATCGAGAGAGACCGCTAACGTCTGGGCTTATCGAGAGAGACCGCTAACGTCTGGGCTTATCGAGAGAGACCGCTAACGTCTGGGCTTATCGAGAGAGACCGCTAACGTCTGGGCTTATCGAGAGAGATCGCTAACGTCTGGGCTTATCGAGAGAGACCGCTAACGTCTGGGCTTATCGAGAGAGATCGCTAATGTCTGGGCTTATCGAGAGAGACCGCTAACGTCTGGGCTTATCGAGAGAGACCGCTAACGTCTGGGCTTATCGAGAGAGACCGCTAACGTCTGGGCTTATCGAGAGAGACCGCTAACGTCTGGGCTTATCGAGAGAGATCGCTAACGTCTGGGCTTATCGAGAGAGACCGCTAACGTCTGGGCTTATCGAGAGAGATCGCTAACGTCTGGGCTTATCGAGAGAGACCGCTAACGTCTGGGCTTATCGAGAGAGACCGCTAACGTCTGGGCTTATCGAGAGAGATCGCTAACGTCTGGGCTTATCGAGAGAGAGAGACCGCTAACGTCTGGGCTTATCGAGAGAGACCGCTAACGTCTGGGCTTATCGAGAGAGACCGCTAACGTCTGGGCTTATCGAGAGAGACCGCTAATGTCTGGGCTTATCGAGAGAGATCGCTAACGTCTGGGCTTATCGAGAGAGACCGCTAACGTCTGGGCTTATCGAGAGAGACCGCTAACGTCTGGGCTTATCGAGAGAGATCGCTAACGTCTGGGCTTATCGAGAGAGATCGCTAACGTCTGGGCTTATCGAGAGAGACCGCTAACGTCTGGGCTTATCGAGAGAGACCGCTATCGAGTCTCGTCGTTGTTTTTCTCCCGTAGTGTCCCTGGAGTCGCATCACGGCATTTAAATCAAACCAATCACTGCTGCGTGTCCGCTAATGTTTATGTCATACTGTATGGAATGTGAAGCCCACTGAGGCAAATGTCTATTTGTGATATTGTGATACACACACACACACACACACACACACACACACACACACACACACACAGACACACACACACACACACACACACACACACACACACACACACACACACACACACACACACACACACACACACACACACACACACACACACACACACACACACACACACACCTTGACCAGTGTCGCAGTAACAGCAGCGTCTCCATGGCAACTAGAGCTGAGCCCCGCCTCTGTCTGGACCCGCACTGCATCATGGGAAATGGTGTTCTGCCCACTGCTGTGAATTATACAATACGAAAAAGATCCATACTCACATACTAAACACTACTATTGGATGTGAAAGTAACTTAAAGCTGGGGTATGTGATCTCTGATTGGTCAAAATTAACATGAGCGGTACACTTTGGCCAATCAGAGTGAGGCTCCGATTCTCTGTTCTTATTGGCTGTTGGGACTGTCCATTCACTTTGGCACGACTTTGTTGGTGTAGAGCGTGTCAGGGAGGGACCATAGGGGAGGGACCAAAGAGAACAAGTGGAGCGGTTGAGGTATTTGGATTCAAATCTCTATTCCCAACTGCTATTTTCTCCCCAAATCCTCCACCCCATCTTTAACCCACAAATGGGGAAAGACACATTTCAATGAAGCCTTGTGTTAATGACAAATAAAGTAACATAAGGTTCTCTGAGAAGTTTCAGGTTTTGTTAATACTTTAGACTAAAGCGGTAGTGTTTTCACCACGCCAGCTGTTGTTCCTGGGTGAGCGTATACCCATGACAAAGGCATTAAGAAAAACTATATAAAAATAGCATTCTTTGCACTGATGGTCTGGTTTGCTGTCACATGTAATTTATGATCATCAGAGGAAACATGAGACTGTTTCAGAAATATTTTAAGGTTCCTCGTAGAGACTTTTATTTAACTTAACTTACCTTTGCCCTGTTGCATCTTGGGAGCTGGAGTTTATTGGCCCCGGGTCCAACAGCTGAACTTTGACCTCCCTCCTGTGGGGGGCGCTGTGAGAGCTGAACACAGTTTAATAATCTGTCAATACCACGAAAGACTAAAACTCTTCTGTACTTTAGTATGTAGTGTAGTGAAAAGACTAAAACTCTTCTGTACTTTAGTATGTAGTGTAGTAAAAAGACTAAAACTCTTCTGTACTTTAGTATGTAGTGTAGTAAAAAGACTAAAACTCTTCTGTACTTTAGTATGTAGTGTAGTAAAAAGACTAAAACTCTTCTGTACTTTAGTATGTAGTGTAGTAAAAAGACTAAAACTCTTCTGTACTTTAGTATGTAGTGTAGTAAAAAGACTAAAACTCTTCTGTACTTTAGTATGTAGTGTAGTAAAAAGACTAAAACTCTTCTGCACTTTAGTATGTAGTGTAGTAAAAAGACTAAAACTCTTCTGTACTTTAGTATGTAGTGTAGTAAAAAGACTAAAACTCTTCTGTACTTTAGTATGTAGTGTAGTAAAAAGACTAAAACTCTTCTGTACTTTAGTATGTAGTGTAGTAAAAAGACTAAAACTCTTCTGTACTTTAGTATGTAGTGTAGTAAAAAGACTAAAACTCTTCTGTACTGTAGTATGTAGTGTAGTAAAAAGACTAAAACTCTTCTGTACTTTAGTATGTAGTGTAGTAAAAAGACTAAAACTCTTCTGTACTTTAGTATGTAGTGTAGTAAAAAGACTAAAACTCTTCTGTACTTTAGTATGTAGTGTAGTAAAAAGACTAAAACTCTTCTGCACTTTAGTATGTAGTGTAGTAAAAAGACTAAAAACTCTTCTGCACTTTAGTATGTAGTGTAGTAAAAAGACTAAAACTCTTCTGTACTTTAGTATGTAGTGTAGTAAAAAGACTAAAACTCTTCTGCACTTTAGTATGTAGTGTAGTAAAAAGACTAAAACTCTTCTGTACTTTAGTATGTAGTGTAGTAAAAAGACTAAAACTCTTCTGTACTTTAGTATGTAGTGTAGTAAAAAGACTAAAACTCTTCTGTACTTTAGTATGTAGTGTAGTAAAAAGACTAAAACTCTTCTGTACTTTAGTATGTAGTGTAGTAAAAAGACTAAAACTCTTCTGTACTTTAGTATGTAGTGTAGTAAAAAGACTAAAACTCTTCTGTACTTTAGTATGTAGTGTAGTAAAAAGACTAAAACTCTTCTGTACTTTAGTATGTAGTGTAGTAAAAAGACTAAAACTCTTCTGTACTTTAGTATGTAGTGTAGTAAAAAGACTAAAACTCTTCTGTACTTTAGTATGTAGTGTAGTAAAAAGACTAAAACTCTTCTGTACTTTAGTATGTAGTGTAGTAAAAAGACTAAAACTCTTCTGTACTTTAGTATGTAGTGTACAGAGATTATTTTCTCACCGTTGCTTCAGCGCGGCGAGGACGACCCCGCGACCTCCGGCAGCAAAACGTGACGTCAGCAGATCATGACCTTATGATGTCATAAGGGGCAGAGACAAACTTTGGCTTTTTATACATGAAGTCAGAGACACAGCAACATGGCAAACCTGATTAATGACATCTATGATCTAGATTTATGGTAGTCTCGCAAAGCCAGACCAAACTACAGCAAGTAGTATGGTCTGGAAGCACTCCGTTTAGAGCCGTCTATTCGGGGGGAAACTGGGCTGGCCTGTTTTTATTTATTTAAACCAATCACAATCATCTACGGCGGGGCTAACCCCGGGAAGCAGCCAATGGAGGCGTAGTGTTGTTTGCCGACGCCAGCGCTTAATAGACGCTGGCGGGAGTGGTCAGGCCAGACTAGGGATGTTGGGTTAGGGTTAGGGTTAGATAAATGACGTCATGTTGGGTTAGGGAGTGGTCAAGCCAGACTAGGTTTATGGTAATGGTTAATTTCTGCTCTAACTGTCTGAGAGACACTGTTCTGTTATTAAGTATGCAGAAGGAACTTTATTTTGAAATTCAGACTGTTATGTGTAAACTGTGTTAATAACAATGCCAATTCAAAAAGTTTGAGACATTTTCTATTATTATTATTATTGCGTCCTATCTCACCAGGCTGTGAGTCGCTGTGATCCCCAGCAGAGAGCTTCTTATCAGGGCTGGAGTCAGGTGAAGGAGGCTGCCAGAGGTAACACCATTAACAGACACGGATAACTAGGTCTAAATGTACTTTATAAATCAGATTTTTTTATATTTATAGAAGAAGAAGAAGAAGAAGAAGAAGAAGAAGAAGAAGAAGAAGAAGAAGAAGAAGAAGAAGAAGAAGGAGAAGAAGAAGTTGGTGGAGGACTCACTCTTCCTCCCGGCTCTTTGTTCTCTTTGGTTCGTTCAGGTTTCTTTAGAGTCCGTCTGTCTGCACACACACACACACACACACACACACACACACACACACACACACACACACACACACACACACACCACAAGAGAGAGAGACACACACACACACACGAAGAGAGACACACACACACACACACACACGAAGAGAGACACACACACACACGAAGAGAGAGACACACACACACACAAAGAGAGACACACACACACACACACACACGAAGAGAGACACACACAGTAACACACACACACGAAGAGAGACACACACAGTAACACACACACAGACACACACACACACGAAGAGACACACACAGTAACACACACACA
>CM049408.1:31992173-32002173 GCA_026929865.2 Hyperoplus lanceolatus
TTCAGAGTATATAGTGTAAATGAACGCTGGCTTATCCGTTGTGCAGCGGTGAACTTGAAGGCCTCATTGTGCTGTTAGGATTATATTGATTATGACTCGTGAGACGTATTTAAAAACTTTATTAGAAACAGCGCTCTGTTACGGCGACAGGAAGTGTGTGTGTGTGTTTATTTACAGTCGCTAAGAAGAAGAAGAAATAAAAACACTTAGAAAACAAACGATAACCGAGTGGAGCGTCATCACAACGGTACAAAGATCTTCTCTTAAAAATATTATAAATCATTCTTTACAGAGTGTAAAACAGAGTTTATTTCATTCTTTATTTACAGAAGAAGACGGAGACTCAGCTGTTGACACCGCCGCCATAGAAACACCACCGAAGAAGAGTTGGGAGGACCTTCCATTCCACCAACAGACAAACTGAATAAATACAATTTAATTATTTTTTTTACACAAAAACCAAAAAGTTTAACGAGATTCTTTCTCTCCGCTGACGTCAAACTTTATTTTAAATTTTTTTTTTTTTTTTTTTTTGTTTGTTTCTACCAAAATAAAAACTCTGATTCTGTATAAAAAGGCCAAAACACGCGGGAAACTTCCATCTTTTTTTGCTTTGTCATTTTCTTAAAAGATATTAAACGAACAAAGAAAACCCATTTTGCATAATACTTAATAATCTGTGCTGCTGCAGGAATCTACTTCACTAAAGAAAAAGAAAGAAAGAAAAAAAAGTCACATTATTTTGGAAGGAAGGAAGGAAGGAAGGCAGGAAATGCTCTGTTGCGGCGTGTCAGCTGATTCTCCGTCTCGCCCAATAGGAAGTCAGTCTGTAGGGTTTGTGGGCGGGACTAAAGCTCAGCCCTCCAATCAGCCAATCACCCACTGTGTCTGTCTCTGCCCCTGTGTCTGTGTGTCTGTCTCTGCCCCTGTGTGTGTCTGTCTGTCTGTCTGTCTCTGTGTGTCTATCTGTCTCTACCCCTGTGTCTGTGTGTGTCTGTCTCTGCCCCTGTGTGTCTGTCTGTCTCTGCCCCTGTGTCTGTGTGTCTGTGCCCCTGTCTGTCTGTCTCTGCCCGTCTGTGTGTGTGTGTCTGTCTGTCTGTCTGTCTGTCTCTGCCCGTGTCTGTCTGTCTCTGCCCCTGTGTCTGTGTGTCTGTCTGTCTCTGCCCGGGAGCCAGTGGGTTTTCTGTTGCTTTTCCCCCACGATCGTCTGTGGTAGAAATGATGACACGTGTCTTCGCCTGATGACACCCTGTTGGGGGCGTGGTTTAGCCTGATGACAGGCTGTTGGGGGCGTGGTTTAGCCTGATGACACCCTGCTGGGGGCGTGGTTTAGCCTGATGACACCCTGTTGGGGGCGTGGTTTAGCCTGATGACAGGCTGTTGGGGGCGTGGTTTAGCCTGATGACACCCTGTTGGGGGCGGGGTTTAGCCTGATGACACCCTGTTGGGGGCGTGGTTTAGCCTGATGGCACCCTGTTGGGGGCGTGGTTTAGCCTGATGACAGGCTGTTGGGGGCGGGGTTTAGTCTGATGACAGGCTGTTGGGGGCGTGGTTTAGCCTGATGACAGGCTGTTGGGGGCGTGACCTGGCTTGATTGACAGGTTATTGTGGGCGTGGCCTAAGAGGGCGTGTCATCACCTGCACTCCACAGCCACAGTGTTCTGATTGGGCGAGGCGGAGGAGGGAGACATGGCGGCATCAGACGAACCGGACGAGGTGGACGCCGTCGTGTTGGACACTGAAACACAAGAGAGAGAGAGAGAGAGAGAGAGAGAGAGAGAGAGAGAGAGAGAGAGAGAGAGAGAGAGAGAGGGAGAGAGAGAGAGAGAGAGAGAGAGAGAGAGGGAGAGAGAGAGAGAGAGAGAGAGAGAGAGAGAGAGAGAGAGAGAGAGAACAGCAGTCAGCGAGACACAGACGAATCAGGAAAACGATAGAAAGATTCCTCTGAATGTCTGCCACGTCAATACAGTTTAATGGACTTGCGGTCTGAATGCGTCACTACAGCATTATTGTATGAAGTAGAGAGATACACACACAGTCCCACACACACACACACACACACAGTCCCACACACACACACACACACACACACACACACACACACACACACACACACACACACACACACACACACACACACACACACACACACACCTTCCCTCTCCTTCTTCTTGATGCGTTTGCGGCGGCGGTCGATGGAGGCGACCTCAGACTTCAGGCTCATGTAATACTTCCTGATCTCCTGCAGCTTGTCCTGCAGGAAGGAGATCCTCTCTGAGGAGGACATGGAGTCTAGCTCATCTGGAGGGGGGGGGAGGGGGGGGGGGAGGGGGGGGGGGGGGGGGGAGGGGTTAATATAAGATCCGCTCTGAGGAGGACATGGAGTCTAGCTCATCTGGAGGGGGGGGAGAATATATACGATTAGACAGACAGACAGACACACACAGACACAGACAGACAGACAGACAGACAGACAGACAGACAGACACATTAGACAGACAGACAGACAGACAGACAGACAGACAGACAGACAGACAGACAGACAGGCAGGCAGGCAGGCAGACAGACAGGCAGGCAGGCAGGCAGACAGACAGACAGACAGACAGACAGGCAGACAGACAGACAGACAGGCAGACAGACAGACAGACAGACAGACAGACAGACCTAGCTGGATGTTCCACTTGTAGGCCCTCTGAGGAGAGTAGTTGTGTTTGTCTTTGTGAGACGGAGAGGACAGACTTCTCTTCTGCTTCTGTGTCAGAGAGGAGGCTGCTGATTGGTCCTCGCTGTCACTGCTGTGACCTATGGGAGGAAAGGGGAGGAGTCAGTGTATTAATACCATAGCCTTTAAGCCCCGATCTCACTGGGCTGCGACAGTGTGCGACAAGTTGGAGACACAAAATTGCGAGAAAATATGCGAATTAGCGACAATTTTCACTTGCAGTCTCACTGAGTTGGTTCCTCAAGACACGTCTGTGAATGTCCTGGCCAACACTTGCCAGGAGCATTTATGTCTCACAAACGTCTGGCGAGCGTTGCACGAACAGAAAGTCAGTCTCAATTTTGTCTCAAATCAGTCGCAATTTAGTTTCATATGTCGCCAAACCCTTGCAAAGTTGTCTCACACTCCTCGCACTTTCTGACGGAAACTAAATTGAGAAGGGTTTGCAACGCGTTTGAGACACTTGCGACCACTCTGAGACTGTTTTGAGACTAGATTTGTCGCACACTTTTTTTGAACATGTTCAAAATTCAAGCGGCTCTGCGACTCATGCGAGGAAATTGAGAAAACCTCCGTGAACGTTTGGAGACAGTTTAGAGACTCCCTCTGAATGCAGTCTCCAACTTGTAGCAAACAGTCGCAGCCCAGTGAGAGAGGGGCTTTACATAACACAAACAGTCGCAGCCCAGTGAGAGAGGGGCTTTACATAACACAAACAGTCGCAGCCCAGTGAGAGAGGGGCTTTAGTGGTTAAAACAATGAGGATTTAATTAAACAGACTATGAACCAGACTTCGGCCATGTGCAGGTGGAGTCATGTGTGACACCTCGGTGGCCTTGGGGATTCACTTTGATTTCATGACCAGTACGGCTGGGTATTGTCAAGAATCTCACAACATAGTTATAGTAAACAGTAAAAGCTTTGTAACCCAGGATGTATGTGGAGTGATGGCTCAGTTTTAGTATGTAGTATAGTAAACAGTAAAAGCTTTGTAACCCAGGATGTATGTGGAGTGATGGCTCAGTTTTAGTATGTAGTATAGTAAACAGTAAAAGCTTTGTAACCCAGGATGTATGTGGAGTGATGGCTCAGTTTTAGTATGTAGTATAGTAAACAGTAAAAGCTTTGTAACCCAGGATGTATGTGGAGTGATGGCTCAGTTTTAGTATGTAGTATAGTAAACAGTAAAAGCTTTGTAACCCAGGATGTATGTGGAGTGATGGCTGGCTCTTACCCGCTCCGTTCTTGTCCATCTTGCCCGCTGTGCTCGGCCGTTTGTTGTGTTTCTGTTTCTTCGCTGTTGGGCTGGAGTTACATCCCAGCAGCCTCTTCTGACCTGAGGGGGGAAGACAGACAGGTTACCATCTGTACTATCTATTAAAACATGTTAATACACAGCCTAGGCTCTAGTATGGAAACAAAGGGCTCAATGGTTACTATCTGGTAATGGTAAATGGACTTGTATAGCGCTATTTCTCCGTTTATCACAGACTCAAAGCGCTTTACATTGTTTTTTGTACACATTCACCCAGTCACACACACATTCATACACCGATAGCAGCAGCTACCACGCAGGGTAGGCTTAGCACTAGGGTGCTAAGCTAACTAAGCTAACTATCGGGAGCAATTCGGGGTTCAGTGTCTTGCCCAGGGACACTTCGACATGTGGCGGGGAGATGGGGGATCGAACCTCCGACCCTGCACACCAGAGGCGAACTTCCTACCCACTGTTCGGGTGTATAAACAAAAGGACCAGTAGGCAATATGGCTGTGTGTATGAGGGGTGCAGTCAGTGATTCTGGAGAACACTTGCTGTCAAGACACAATTCTGTCAACATCAGTGAATATCTCCTCATGATCCGCTACCTGTCTGTCTGCTACCTGTCTGTCTCCTCATGATCTGCTACCTGTCTGTCTCCTCATGATCCGCTACCTGTCTGTCTGCTACCTGTCTGTCTCCTCATGATCCACTACCTGTCTGTCTCCTCATGATCCACTACCTGTCTGTACTGTGTGAATATCTCCTCATGATCCACTACCTGTCTGTCTGCTACCTGTCTGTCTCCTCATGATCCACTACCTGTCTGTACTGTGTGTGCACTGAGTAGAAATCCAGTGTTAATACAGCCTAGGCTCTGTAAACTGTCATGTTGTTAGCTATGGTGGGCCTGTCTGTCCTGTGGGCCTGTCTGTACTGTGTGTGTGTCTGTACTGTGTGTGTCTGTACTGTGTGCGTGTCTGTACTGTGTGTGTGTCTGTACTGTGGGCCTGTCTGTACTGTGTGAGTGTCTGTACTGTGGGCCTGTCTGTCCTGTGTGTGTGTCTGTCCTGTGTGTGTGTCTGTCTGTACTGTGGGCCTGTCTGTCCTGTGTGTGTGTCTGTCCTGTGTGTGTGTCTGTCTGTACTGTGTGTGTGTCTGTACTGTGTGCCTGTCTGTACTGTGTGTGTGTCTGTCCTGTGTGTGTGTCTGTACTGTGGGCCTGTCTGTACTGTGTGTGTGTTGCTTTTTATTGTCACTTCTGATATATGCTTGGTCTTACCTCTGTCTTTGGGTTCTTGTAGTGACAGCAGTGATGACACAGCAGAAGAGGCGGGGCTAACGTCTCCCTGCTCCTCATTGGCTGAGCCTCTAGAGGGGCGGGTCTCTGTCTCAGGGCTGGTGAGGAAAGGCCTGTGCTGATTGGCCGGGAGAAGCATCGCAGGCTGTGATTGGAGCTTAGGCGTGTGTGGGCGGGGCTTAGGGGGACCGTCTCTCATCATCATCAGCAGCTGCTCTGGTGAGGTGTGAGAGGAGGGTTTGTCTTCTGGCTCATCCAGGTCAACCTGGAGAGAGGGAGGGAGAGAGGGAGGGAGGGGGAGGGAGGGAGGGAGAGAGAGAGGGAGAGAGGGAGGGAGGGAGGGAGAGAGGGAGAGAGGGAGGGAAAGAGAGAGGGAGAGAGGGAGGGAGGGAGAGAGGGAGGGAGAGAGGGATGGAGGGAGGGAGAGAGGGAGAGAGAGAGAGAGAGGGAAGGAGAGAGGGAGAGAGGGAGAGAGGGAGGGAGAGAGAGGGAAGGAGAGAGGGATGGAGGGAGGGAGGGAGAGAGAGAGAGGGAGGGAGGGAGGGAGGGAGGGAGGGAGGGAGGGAGGGAGGGAGGGAGGGAGGGAGGGAGGGAGAGAGGGAGGGATGGAGAGAGGGAGAGAGGGAGGGAGGGAGAGAGGGATGGAGAGAGGGAGGGAGGGAGGGAGAGAGGGATGGAGGGAGGGAGGGATGGATAGATAGATAAATGGATGGAGGATAGATAGATAGATGGATAGATCGATGGATGGATAGATAGATAGATAGATGGAGGGATAGATAGATGGAGGGATGGATAGATTTATTTTAAACTTCATATTTCCCAAATTTTGTGCACAAATGGAATTGCAGAGGATACATCTAAATAACACACAAACTATAAACTGCTTCAGCTCTCTAGTTAAGACAGAAAAGAAGAAAACCCAGGAAAACAACAGAAACGGACTGGAATGAACTTAGACAGACAGACAGACAGACAGACAGACAGACAGACAGACAGACAGACAGACAGATAGACAGACAGATAGATAGACAGACAGATAGATAGATAGATAGATAGATAGATAGATAGATAGATAGATAGACAGATAGACAGATAGACAGACAGACAGACAGACAGATAGATAGATAGATAGATAGATAGATAGACAGATAGACAGATAGACAGATAGACAGACAGACAGACAGACAGACAGACAGACAGACAGACAGATAGATAGATAGATAGACAGACAGACAGACAGACAGACAGACAGACAGACAGACAGACAGACAGACAGACAGACAGATAGAAAGACAGACAGACAGACAGTAAACCAGTCTGACCTCATGGCAGACGAGCGCCTCCGGACCCATCTGAGAGAGCAGCGCCTCACAGGGGGCGGGGCCTAAAGCCTCTGGGCCAATCAGAGGCTCCGGATCCACAGCAGCTTCCTCCTCAGCAGTGGATTGGCTGAGCGGCTCACTGGGGGCGTGGCCTACGGGCTGAGGGGAGGGGCTTACTGCTTCCAGGGCAGGGGGAGGCGACGCAGCATTCACCTGTTAATTTGAAACATAAACAGACAGGTAAAGCCATGGAGCAGCGTTCACCTGTGGGTTTGATACACAGGTGATACTCATATTATTAAAATATGATGGAAAATGAATTGGAATAGGGGAAAGAATTCATGCAAAAGGGGCCCAAACCAAGTACTGAGAACATATGGATGATTATACTTTATAGAGGGCCGACATTTCTGTATTTAAAATCCCTTCTTTATTGATTTTTTATGTAATATTAAAATGTTCAGAGATTGTGAATGTGTGTGTTCATAAGCTGTAAGCCATGATAAATACAAGTATATCAAATGAAGGCTTGAGATATCTCACTCTGCATGTAATGAGTCTATATAATATATTAGTTTCACCTTTTAAGTTGAATTACTGAAATAAATTAACTTTTGCACGAGATTCTAATTGTTCCAGTTTCACCTGTTTAACAGACAGGTAAAGCCATGGAGCAGAACACTAACAGACAGGTAAAGCCATGGAGCAGAACACTAACAGACAGGTAAAGCCATGGAGCAGAACACTAACAGACAGGTAAAGCCATGGAGCAGAACACTAACAGACAGGTAAAGCCATGGAGCAGAACACTAACAGACAGGTAAAGCCATGGAGCAGAACACTAAAGGCCAGGACACACCAGCCCGATAATCGCCGTCGTCAAAAAAAAAGACGAATCTGTTTGGTGTGTGCCGTGACGTCGGCCGACGTAGAGGTCGTCGGGCTTGTTTTGAGCCTGTCGGCCGCCGATTGAACATGTTCAATCGGCAGCCGACCGTCTTTCATTTGGAGCAATTTGATTGGTGGAGGGCTAGCGAATCAGTGAAGCCCGGAAGTGAGGCGGGTAGCACAAACAGCTAACAACAGCTAGCCATCGTTTTAATGTGTTTGTTCGTTTCGTTTTGAGAGTACTCACATGCATCAACCCTTGTTGACTGCTCGACACCATGCTCGACACTCTCTGCTAAAAATTGTGCTCTTATGGTCCATAAATATAAATACGTATTTCTATCTATGTTTATGCTCTAGAGAGATGTCCAATCATTTCCGGCTTTCGTATTTTTTCGGGCCACAATACAGATTAGCGCCGCCTGCTGTTGTGGAGACATTACGTCCCGCGAGCGTACGGAAAATAAACAGTCGTCTCGGTGTGTTCTTTAGCAGCGACGGGAAGCTGGAGCTTCCTGAAACGGCCGACTCCATTTTTTTTGACGACGGCGATTATCGGGCTGGTGTGTCCTGGCCTTAACAGACAGGTAAAGCCATGGAGCAGAACACTAACAGACAGGTAAAGCCATGGAGCAGAACACTAACAGACAGGTAAAGCCATGGAGCAGAACACTAACAGACAGGTAAAGCCATGGAGCAGAACACTAACAGACAGGTAAAGCCATGGAGCAGAACACTAACAGACAGGTAAAGCCATGGAGCAGAACACTAACAGACAGGTAAAGCCATGGAGCAGAACACTAACAGACAGGTAAAGCCATGGAGCCGAACACTAACAGATGGCACTTTATAAAACGCTATGTTTAAGTTGATTTATTAATTTCCTAATAATAATGGATTGGATTTATCTAGCGCTTTTCAAGGCACTCAAAGCTCTTTACAGGGTTCCAGGTTCCATTCATTCACACACAGTCATACCGGTGGTGGTAAACTACCATAGTAGCCACAGCTGCCCTGGGGCGGACTGACAGAAGCGAGGCTGCCATTCAGCGCCATCGGCCCCTCCGACCACCACCTCAAACATACAGCAGTCATACACATTCACACGAGGCAAGGTGGGTGAAGTGTCTTTCCCAGGGACACAACAACCATGACACAAGTGGCAGGGCGGGGATCGAACCGCCAACCCTTCGATCATTGGCCGACCCGCTCTACCACCTGAGACACTGTCGCCCCCGTAATATTATTTGTATTTGTGATACAAGATATAGTTTTAATGTCTAATAATGTTAAAACATTTGGGCGCTCCGGAAGCGCAGTGGATAGAGCGCCATCTTGTGTTGTATTCACCTGCAGAGCTTCCTTGGTGTCGGCTAACCGTCTCTCTGGCTCCTCCCTCCTGACAGGAGAAAGTGGGAGGGGTTTAGGAGACGCTGCGGCGGCCATCTTGGCTGGTGGTGTTTTGGGGGCGGCGGCTACTTCCTGCTTCCTGTCTGGGCGGGGCTTCTTGTCAGCTGTTGGTCGTTGCTCGGCGACGGCTTTCCGTTTCAGGCCCGGCTCTTCCTGTTCGTGCTCGGAGGCGGAGTCTGTGTCAGAGGCGGCGCTGATGTCATCGAGAGGGGGGAGGGGCCTAAGGGACGAGTCATCAGAGGGGAGGTGTGGCCTATTCAATAAGTCATCACTCCTAGTGGATGACTCAATGCTAGGGAGGTGTGGCTTATGTGGTGAGGGGTGTGGCTTACTTGATGACACATCTATAGAGAGGAGGTGTGGCCTATTTGATGAGTCATCGTTAGGTGGGAAGGACATGTGTGCTGATTCATCGGTAGGCAGGTGTGGTCTTTTTGATGAGTCATCAGAGGGGTGTGGCCTATGTGATGAGCTGTCATCATTAGAGGGGTGTGTCTTATTATGCGAGTCATCGGTAGAGGGGAGCGGCCTGTTTGATGAGTCATCGACAGGGAGGTGTGACCTGTGTGATGAGTCATCAGAGGGGAGGGGCCTATGAGCAGGCAGCAGGTGCAACACGACCATCGGCTCGTCCTGTCGCCTCAACGCGCTGCGGGGGGGCGGCGAGAGGGTTGCCCTGGGAGACGACAGCGCTGCCATGGGGGAGGGTGTTGCCCTCGGCGACGGGCCCAGGGGGATTCTGGGAGGAGTCTCAGCCTCTCTCAGGATCGACCTCCGACCTGCAGCAAGAAACTTTTATGAAGCAGTTATGAAGCGCTCTGCAGAAACTAGGTACAAAGTGTTTACGCACATCTGTCTATAAAGCAAGAAACGTCTATCTATCTATCTATCCATCCATCCATCTATCCATCTATCTATCTATAAAGCAAGAAACGTCTATCTATCTATCTATCCATCCATCCATCCATCCATCCATCCATCCATCTATAAAGCAAGAAACGTCTATCCATCCATCCATCCATCCATCTATCTATCCATCCATCCATCCATCCATCCGTCCGTCTATAAAACAAGAAACGTAGCAAGACAACGAGCAAACA
>CM049408.1:32012173-32029673 GCA_026929865.2 Hyperoplus lanceolatus
CTGTGTCTCTCTCTCTCTCACCCTGGGAGAGGTGTGTCTCTGTGTCCCTCTCTCTCTCTCTCACCCTGGGCGAGGTGTGTCTCTGTCTCTCTCTCTCTCTCACCCTGGGCGAGGTGTGTCTCTGTGTCTCTCTCTCTCTCTCACCCTGGGCGAGGTGTGTCTCTGTGTGTCTCTCTCACCCTGGGGTCCCCTGCGGTCTCTCACCCTGGGAGAGGTGTGTCTCTCTCTCTCTCTCTCTCTCACCCTGGGCGAGGTGTGTCTCTCTCTCTCTCTCTCTCACCCTGGGCGAGGTGTCTCTCTCTCTCTCTCTCTCTCTCACCCTGGGCGAGGTGTGTCTCTGTGTCTCTCTCTCTCTCTCTCTCTCTCTCTCACCCTGGGAGAGGTGTGTCTCTGTGTCTCTCTCTCTCTCTCTCTCTCTCTCTCTCTCACCCTGGGCGAGGTGTGTCTCTGTGTCTCTCTCTCTCTCTCTCACCCTGGGCGAGGTGTGTCTCTGTGTCTCTCTCTCTCTCTCTCTCTCACCCTGGGCGAGGTGTGTCTCTGTGTGTCTCTCTCTCTCTCTCTCTCTCACCCTGGGCGAGGTGTGTCTCTGTGTGTGTCTCTCTCTGTCTCTCTCTCTCTCTCTCTCTCTCTCACCCTGGGAGAGGTGTGTCTCTGTGTCTCTCTCTCTCTCTCTCTCTCTCTCTCACCCTGGGCGAGGTGTGTCTCTCCTTGGCGTCCTCGTCCTCCTTGCTGCTGTCGCTCTCCGTCTCCTCTTCCTCCTCCTTCTGCTCCAGTTCGGCCTTCAGAGCCTGTCTGGGGGATTCTCTGGGCCCCGGCCTGCCCTGCCTCTGATTGGCTAAAGACTCCCTAAGCCCCGGTCCCCCTTGCCTTTGATTGGCCAGTGACTCTTTAAGACTCAGTCCTCCCTGCCTGTGATAGGATGGTGATTCTTTAGGTCCCGCCCCTGCCTGTCTCTGGTTGGTTGGAGACTCCTTAAGCCCTCCTCCCAGAGGCTTCTGAAAGGCGGGCTCTCTGACCACCTTATAGAGAGGGGATTCTTTGAGTGGCGGCGCTGCCTGTCTGTAGTAGAGAGGGGGTTCCTTAGGCCCCGCCGCTGGCTGTCTGTGATAGGCCATGGTGTCTTTAGAGCCCGCCCCTGCCTGTCTCTGGTTGGCTGGTGTGTTGGGTTGAGTGACAGGTCGCGGGTTGTTGTGGTGGATGGTTCTGAAGGTGATGCAGGCGGAGCGGCAGTATTCCTCAAACCCGTACAGGTACCTGCAGAGAGAGAGAGAGAGAGAGAGAGAGAGAGAGAGAGAGAGAGAGAGAGAGAGAGAGAGAGAGAGAGAGAGAGGAGAGAGGGAGAGAGAGAGGGGGAGAGAGAGAGAGAGGAGAGAGAGAGGAGGAGAGAGAGAGGGGAGAGGAGGAGAGAGAGAGAGACAGAGAGGGGAAGAGAGAGAGAGAAGGAGAGAGCAGAGAGAGAGAGAGAGAGAGAGAGAGAGAGAGAGAGAGAGAGAGAGAGAGAGAGAGAGAGAGACAGAGAGAGAGAGAGAGAGAGAGAGAGAGAGAGAGAGGCAGAGAGAGAGAGAGAGACAGAGAGAGAGACAGAGAGAGAGAGAGAGGCAGAGAGAGAGAGAGAGAGAGAGAGAGAGAGAGAGAGAGAGAGAGAGAGAGAGAGAGAGAGAGAGAGAGAGAGAGAGAGAGAGAGAGAGAGAGAGAGAGGCAGAGAGAGAGAGAGAGAGAGAGCAGAGAGAGAGAGAGAGAGAGAGAGAGAGAGAGAGAGAGAGACACACACACACACACAGGGGTTAATCACAGATATCAGCTGATCTATTAGGGATGGTCCAAATATTCATTAGTATTTGAAGCTCAATTGAATATTGGAAAAGCTTCATTTTCTTTTCTTTTTATTGCAGCCAAACTTTTCTGTGACATCACTGAGTGTGTCAGCGCTGCCACGGGACCTTCACTGGGACCATTACTGGGACCTTCACTGGGACCTTTACTGGGACCTTTACTGGGACCTTTACTGGGACCATTACTGGGACCTTCACTGGGACCTTTACTGGGACCTTTACTGGGACCTTTACTGGGACCTTTACTGGGACCTTTACTGGGACCTTTACTGGGACCTTCACTGGGACCTTCACTGGGACCTTCACTGGGACCTTCACTGGGACCTTTACTGGGACCTTCACTGGGACCTTTACTGGAGCACATGAAGAGAGACGTGTGAAACAGCAGGAGCTACGTCACCGCCATAGACTCTATATGAAAGAGTTAGCCGCGTGTCAAGTGTAGTGTATAACATTAGCATCGCAGGCCTGATGCCTCGTAAACAGACTCCACTTATAAAGCTCTTTTCCCTGGTTTTTCACAGACCCAAAGCGCTTTACATTGTTTTGTACACATTCACCCATTCACACACACACACACACACACACACACACACACTCATACACCGATAGCAGCAGCAGCTACCACGCAGGGTGCAAGCTAACTATCAGGAGACATTTAGGGTTCAGTGTCTCTTTGCCCAGGGACACTTGGACATGTGGCGGGGAGACGGTCTGTGCACTGAAACGTTGCCTTATAACCATTCAATCATTATCAGAGAGAAACGAGACCGTTTGAGGGAGTTTTTCTATCGTTTCAATGCCTTTGACCTATTTTCTATTCTATTTATATCCCTTTTTTTTTTTTTTTTTTCATGCTTTATTGATAGTGTAGAGACAGAGGTGAAATGGGGCAGAGAGGGGAGTGACATGCAGAGAACGACCGCGGGCTGGAATCAAACCCGGGTCCGCTGCTGGCCGAGGCCCATGGGGGGACGCCCTACCAACTGAGCTAAGGGGGGGACGCCCTACCAACTGAGCTAAGGGGGGACGCCCTACCAACTGAGCTAAGGGGAGGGGGGGGACGCCCTACCAACTGAGCTAAGGGGAGGGGGGGGGACGCCCTACCAACTGAGCTAAGAGGGGGGACGCCCTACCAACTGAGCTAAGGGGGGGACGCCCTACCAACTGAGCTAAGGGGGGGGACGCCCTACCAACTGAGCTAAGGGGGGGGACGCCCTACCAACTGAGCTGAGGGGGGACGCACTACCAACTGAGCTAGGGGGGACGCCCTACCAACTGAGCTAAGGGGGGACACACCCTACCAACTGAGCTAAAGGGGGGACGCCCTACCAACTGAGCTAAGGGGGGGACGCCCTACCAACTGAGCTAAGGGGGGGACGCCCTACCAACTGAGCTAAGGGGGGGGGACGCCCTACCAACTGAGCTAAGGGGGGGACGCCCTACCAACTGAGCTAAGGGGGGGACGCCCTACCAACTGAGCTAAGGGCGTCCTCCTATTTCTATCCTATTGTCTAGTTTTGAACCCTTATGTCATCACATGATCAGCTCAGTTAAATCGTCTTGGAGACGGCCCATCAGTCTCGTCTCTCTCACGGTTCAGGTTGTTGTTCAGCAGAACGCCAAACAGACCGTTACCATGGTGAAGAGGCCACGCCCCCAGAACGGGAGAACGGCAAAGACAAGATGGACGCCGCTCAGAGAATGGATAAACAGATTCATCACGTCACATGATGACACGGGAGATATTAGGAGATAGAAAAGGTTTCTCAGGACTAACTTGTTAAATAAAATAACCTGTCAAAAAAGGACAGAGGTGGGGCGCTCGAGTGTGTGTGTGTGTGTGTGTGTGTGTGTGTGAGAGTGTGAGTGTGTGTGTGTGTGTGTCTGTGTGTGTCTGTGTCTCCATAAGGTAATACACTAACTATGCAGAATAACTGAACACAACCACACTTCAACAACACTGAATTAACCCTTTAAAAGGACTCAAACATTGTAGACAGACAGACACCAGCCACGTCTCCCCCAAACTCCGTATAAGGTAACACACTAACCTTATTAACCCTTTAAAAGACTCATACATTGGAGACAGACAGACAGACAGACAGACAGACAGACAGACAGACAGACAGACAGACAGACAGCATTGTAAATGATGTTGTAAAGAGTTGTGAACATGTTCTTACTTCCTGTAAGCCGTCTTCACGTTGTAGGAAGCAGCAGAGTTCAGCACGGGGATCCCAAGGTCCATGTACACCTGCTTCCACACTGTGCCAGACTCAATCTGATCAGACAGACAGGCAGACACACAGACAGACAGACAGACAGACAGACAGACAGACAGACTTTATTCACATATTCCTTATCTTACATGAACATTTAAAGAATTAAAAGTTCAATTAATGCATATCTCTTGATTTAAAAAGTAATTATCTTTTAAAAACATGTCCAAACAGCAAGTCATCGCGAACAACTGAACAGACAATAGAGAGAGAGACGGAGAGAGACGGAGAGAGACAGAGAGAGACAGAGAGAGAGATAGAGAGAGAGAGACGGAGAGAGATAGAGAGAGACAGAGAGAGACAGAGAGAGAGACAGAGAGAGACAGAGAGATAGAGAGAGAGAGAGACAGAGAGAGAGAGATAGAGAGAGACAGAGACAGAGAGAGAGAGAGACAGAGAGAGAGATAGAGAGAGACAGAGAGACGGAGAGAGATAGAGAGAGACAGAGAGAGACAGAGAGAGAGACAGAGAGAGACAGAGAGAGAGAGATAGAGAGAGACAGAGACATAGAGAGAGCGAGACAGAGAGAGAGAGATACAGAGAGACAGAGAGAGAGAGAGAGAGAGAGACACACACACATACACAAACATTTAAAAAAAATGTTTTTTTTAAACTCAGATACTAGTAGAAGCAATGGTTTGAAAACATTGAGCACGTTTACATCTAACAAATGACAGACAGACAGATTTACATACGGACAGACAGATTTACATACGGACAGACAGACAGGTTAACAGACAGACAGGTCTCACCTTGTGGCAGCCTCCCAGCTGAAAGACCAGTCTGAAGAGCTTGAAGAGGTTGAGGTCTTTGTAACCCAGAACTGGAGGCTTGTTGATGGGGGTTCCTGATGGACAGACAGGCAGAGTCAGACAGACACACAGACAGACAGATGATCAGACAGACAGACAGGTAGACAGAGGGTCAGACAGACAGACAGACAGACAGACAAGTTACAACCACCAGCATCCTCTCAGTCTGTAGCAGACATTTAGACTTTAAAAATGTTAACGGGGGGCGCCCTTAGCTCAGTTGGTAGGGCGTCCCCCCCTCCCGGGCCAGACCCAGCAGCAGACCCGGGTTCGATTCCCGCGCGCGGTCGTTCTCTGCATGTCCCCATTTCACCTCTGTCTCTACACTATCAATAAAGCATAAAAATGCCCAAAATATTTCTTAAAAAAAAATATGTTTACAGTCCTATTTCGACCATGACATGATAAACAGGCTTTTCCAGTCTGCCTGCTCCCAACACCAGTGGACAGCTGTCAGTCAGTGTGTTCACACCTGGCAGTAACACGTGTGTCTTCTGTGTCGAGTGCTGATCTGATTCCACTTCTCCGTTCTGTATGTAAATCAACACGTATCATTTCTGTTTGCGTTAGCATCAGTGGCATACATTACACACTGTTGCCAGTTCCTATGCCAATGATGCATACAAACTGGCAACAGAGCTAAAATGAGCCCTTTTTTTAAGCTTTTATTTCTCCAGGTAAATCCCATTGAGACCGGAGACTCTTTTTCAAGGGAGACCTGTTTTCCTTTCCCACGTTACTATTCACACACACATTCATACACCGATAGCAGCAGCTAACTATCGACACTCACACGAGGCAAGGTGGGTGAAGTGTCTTGACCAAGGACACAACAACCATGACACAGGTGGCAGGGCGGGGATCAAACCTCCAACCCTTTGATCATCAGCCGACCCGCTCTACCAACTGAGCCAGTCGCCCCCTGCTATACATCCCAGCTTCATGTAGGTTATAATGATTAGTCTAAACAGGACAAGAACAATTGTACATTTTAAACAATGCACCTGATGACATTCCAACTATGACACTTTCAAGATGGTGGCGCTAGGCCTTGGTCCAAGATATGCAGAAATATATGAGACCCTTTCTAAGGAAAATAATAATAATTCAAAACATTTTTTTCAGCTATTATGCACTAAATTAAATGTACTTATGGATATTATAATTAATTTCTACAAAATCTGCTAGGAAATAAAACCCAAAATTCTACACACTGCAGGTTTAAAAGCTGCCGACAGCACTACTACTAGCCAATGCTTTGCAGACAGGGAGAAGAATTGAAGGATTTAGACCAGAGCAAAGGCATTAAGAAAAACTATATCAAATAGCATTCTTTACACTGATGGTCTGGTTTGCTGCGACATGTGATTTATGATCATCAGAGGAAACATGAGACTGTTTCAGAAATATTATAAAGTTCCTCGTAGGAGATTTAATATATTGATTCTCACCTCTGTCATCCATGAACTTATAGAGCTGACGCAGGAAGTGATCTCTCTCCTCTGGATCAAGCTCCTCCTCCGGCTAAAGACAGACAGACACACACACACAGACACACAGACAGACAGACAGACAGACACAGACAAACACACACACATAGAGACACACACACACACACACACACACACACACAGAGGGGTTAATACTTAGCCACGGCGCCAGTCTGACTAATAGATAACAGAAATGTAGAGCTAACATAACAAATAAAACTAGCAGGATTTTTCTCATGTTTAATGTAGAATGCACTCACACATTACAAGCTGTTGGTAAAATGTATTGTTATATCTTCACCCTAAACTGTTTTCAAAACTAACTGTTTGCCTGGCGTTAAAAAGCTTATACAGTAAAAGATAAGGCTTATTCCACTACATGGTATATGGAGCACATGCCAGTGGATAGTTAGCCTGCTGCTATCGGTGTATGAATGTGTGTGTGAATGGTAACGTGGGAAAGGAAAACAGGTCTCCCTTGAAAAAGAGTCTTCGGTCTCAATGGGATTTACCTGTATGAATAAAGGTTAAAAGATATAATAAGATGCATTGAGAATAAACGTATTATACATGGACAACGACCACATGATAATTCACTGTTTATTATAACTGGGCATCTACACATCCACCTTGCCTCGTGTGAATGTCGATAGTTAGCCTGCTGCTATCGGTGTATGAATGTGTGTGTGAATGGTAACGTGGGAAAGGAAAACAGGTCTCCCTTGAAAAAGAGTCTTCGGTCTCAATGGGATTTACCTGTAGAAATAAAGGTTAACATTTATTTTAATTAAATTAAAACATTTAAAAAATAATCTGTCTTCCTTAATGATCCCTTACCTGTCCCCCCCAGTATCACATGTGTTAGCTGTCTGTCTGTCTGTCTGTCTGTCTGTCTGTCTGTCTGTCTGTCTGTCTGTCTGTCTGTCTGTCTGTCTGTCTGTCTGTCTGTCTGTCTGTCTGTCTGTCTGTCTGTCTGTCTGTCTGTCTGTGTGTGTGTGTGTGTGTGTGTGTGTGTGTGTGTGTGTGTGTATCTGTCTGTCTGTCTGTCTGTGTGTGTGTGTGTGTGTATCTGTCTGTCTGTGTGTGTGTGTGTGTGTGTGTGTGCGTGTGTGTGTCTGTGTGTGTGTGTGTGTGTGTGTTCTGTCTGTCTGTGTGTGTGTGTGTGTGTGTGTGTGTGTGTGTGTATCTGTCTGTCTGTGTGTGTGTCTTCACCTCTTCCTTGATGCGTTTCTTCTTCTTCTTCTTCCCTTCCTCCTCGTCCTCCTCCTGCTCTTCATCACTCTCTCTCTCCTCTTCCTCCTGCTGCTCTTCATCACTGGAGGACGAGTCCAGGATCTGACTCATGTCCATCTTCCACAGCTCAGGGATCTCCTTCTTCCTGAGGAACACCTGGGCTGCTTCAAAACCTGAGGGACAAGACAACAGTACATCATGTCTGTCTGTCTGTCTGTCTGTGTGTCTGTCTGTGTGTCTGTCTGTCTGGAACACCTGGGCTGCTTCAAAGACAACAGTAGAGTCAGTCACTCATGTGCAGTGTTGGGAATAACGCCGTTTAAAAGAACGGCGTTAGGTAACGCCGTTCTTTTTTCAGTAACGGGGTAATCTAACTAATTACTTTTTCCGTCGTTACAACGCCGTTATCGTTACTGAACATTAAATTCGGTGCGTTACTAAGAATTGATTGAATAAACTGTGTAATCCGAACGCACCCCTGGCTCCATACTACACAAACTGCTAGTAAGGAGACTGGTGGGTTAACAACAAGATAAGCGATTGTTATTTCTTATACTGTTTTAAGATGTGTTTTATTCAGTGTGGATGACATTATAACTGTCAGTTAGCGCCGTCACGTCAGTCAGCCGGAGCGCCTGTTTAGTGAAGTTTCTTTTTCTTTCTCTCTCTGCTGTGTGAGCGTGCACGTTGCCGCAGTAACCACCTATCAATCCACGGTTGAAACGTGCCCTCCCTGAGTTTGTTTGCATCGCCCTGTGAGTAAGTGCATGGAGTTTCCCGATCTCTATACATTACAATTATGCACGTTATTAAACAGCCGCGTTTCGCCGGTTGCAACAGCTGTTTAGCGTGTCATCATGAGCCGAACATTGCTACTGTTCTTTTCCTGGGATCTGTATGCTGCTGTGCATGTTAAAGAAGGAAATAAACAGCGGATAAATCCTTACTCCTCCTCTCATCGTCTCATGCTTCATAGTCTGACGTTTTTGGCCTTAAGTGGTGTTTTAGCCGACACCCCTGGAGTGAATCCAGTGATAGCAGATCAGCAAGGGACATTCAGGAGTTTCCTCTACTAGCCTACTTTTGTTGAGAACAAAATAGGCTAGGCCTAGTGCAGGATAAACCTCTTGCTATCTGTTGATGTGCAATACACATTGAAGGTTATGTAGCCTACAAGTAGGCCTACCTGTCTGTTCTACTCACTTCAACTGACTTGTGAAAACTGCTCAGAAAAATCCAAATTTGTTGACATACAGCAAATTTCTTTTTTTTACAGTAGGCTAACGCAAATAGTTACTTTCCATGGTAACTAGTTACTTCTATTATAAAATAATTCAGTTACTAACTCAGTTACTTTTTGGAACAAGTAGTGAGTAACCATAACTAATTACTTTTTTAAAGTAACGTTCCCAACACTGCTCATGTGTCATAAGTAGAGAAAAATCCCGAAGGAGTTTGATCATTGACCAGGTGATTACATGGTAATACTAAAGTAAAGTGTGAATAGTGTGGATGCAGGAGGACTTCAGATGCTTCTAGTGTGAACATGGCATTAGTGTTGAGCTGTGAGGTGAGGGGGAGCCCTGGTGCATGCTGGGAGTTGTAGTTGTACCTGATCCATTATGTTAACTCACATGAAGTCTGGCTAACTGTGTGTGTTACATGGCATTAGTGTTGCGCTGTGAGGGGGAGCCCTGGTGCATGCTGGGAGTTGTAGTCTTACCTTTACTGTTGGCGATCTCAGACTTGGTGATGCTGAAGAAGTTGACCGGGTTGATGGTCGTCCTGGTAACCGTGTAGCTGCAGACAGGAAACAGGAAACGGATCGTCAGTTTGGGAGAAAGATGAATAGATTAAATTATCAATAAAAAACAAACAAACATCGGAGAGAGAGAGAGGGAGGGAGAGAGGGAGGGAGAGAGGGAGAGGGAGGGAGGGAGGGAGGGAGGGAGGGAGAGAGAGAGGGAGGGAGGGAGGGAGGGAGGGAGAGAGATGGAGGGAGGAGGGAGAGAGAGAGAGAGGGAGGGAGGGAGAGAGAGAGAGGGGGGGGAGGGAAGGAGGGAGAGAGAGAGGAGGGAGGGAGAGGGGAAAAGAGAGAGGGAGGGAGGGAGGGAGAGAGAGAGAGAGGGAGGGAAGGAGGGAGAGAGAGGGAGAGAGGAAAAGAGAGAGGGAGGGAGAGAGAGAGAGAAAGAGGAAAAGAGAGAAGGAGAGGGAGGGAGGGAGGGAGGGAGAGGGAGAGAGAGAGAGAGAAAGAGGAAAAGAGGGAGGGAGGAAGAGGGAGGGAGAGGGGGAGAGGGAGAGAGAGAGGGAGAGAGAGAGAGGGAGAGAATTTCCTTGTTTTTTAAAGAAAAAAACAAGGAAATGAAATAAATAAAGAAATAAAAACTCACAACTTGGAGTCTCCGAAGGATCGGACCAGACACTGATCCTTCTTCACCAGCAGCTCATCGTAACAGCTGGGAGACACCACCTGAGAGATAACATTCATTATGTTAACTGTCTGTCTTTCTGTCTCTGTCTGTCTGTCTGTTACAGTGTGTGTGTGTGTCTGTCTGTCTGTCTGTCTGTTACAGTGTGTGTGTGTGTGTGTCTGTCTGTAACAGCTGGGAGACACCACCTGAGAGACACAACATTCTTTATGTTAACTTGTGTGTGTGTGTGTGTGTGTGTGTGTGTGTGTGTGTGTGTGTGTGTGTGTGTGTGTGTGTGTGTGTGTGTGTGTGTGTGTGTGTGTTACAGTGTGTGTCTGTCTGTGACAATGTGTGTGTGGGTTAGGGCTGGGCGATATATCGAATATATGCGATGTATCGTGAGATGTTCTCCAGGGGATGTATAAAATATCGCGACCATCGAATGCAAATTGGCAGTAATGTGTTTTTTAGCCGCCGCCGGCAAACTCGCTGGTGTTCGCTTCTCTCGCTCCTTCCTGTGGCTCTCTGCCTCACAGACTACATGCATTGGAAACTCACTCACTCCCTCTCCCAACCAGAGTCTCCTGGCCACTCACTCACTCCCCCCTCCCAACCAGAGTCTCCTGGGCACAGGCCACTCACTCACTCCCCCCTCCCAACCAGAGTCTCCTGGGCATTGGCCACTCACTCACTCCCCCCTCCCAACCAGAGTCTCCTGGGCACAGGCCACTCATTCACTCCCCCCTCCCAACCAGAGTCTCCTGGCCACTCACTCACTCCCCCCTCCCAACCAGAGTCTCCTGGGCGTGCACCTGTGACGTAGTCTGCAGTGCGCCCTGTGTGTGATTACTTTTAGCGCCATGTGAAAACAACGAGAGGGGGAGAAAAAGACGAGGGCTCTTGTGCTCTTATGACAGCCGAGCGACGGGGGGAGGCGGGCGCAGATGCCAGCATTAGCGGCCGCTGTACACAGAACAGCCTGCCCTGGTCCTTATGAGAGGAAGACTAGTGGCCACACAGGCGAAAGAACGGGGGAGGCGGCCGCTGTACAGAGCCTGGTCCTTATGAGAGGAAGGCGAACGAGCGCTGGGGGGCGGATTACTCCGACTTCACGGAGAATTTTTGGTCCAACGTCACACAACCACGGCATCACATTTATTACGGGCAGCCTCTTATAATAGGTCCATGTCAGCACCAAGGGAGGTGCACACCGTGTATTAACTAAAAGTCTGTGTAAAGTAGGCTACATTTGAGAGTATTTTTTATAAAATAAAACATAGATTATTATGGATCAAAACCTGTTGTGCATTTAAAGCGTGGCTGCTATCTTCAGGGGCTTAGTGGTGATAAACTATTAGTGAGTGGTTGTAATGAGTCAGTATTGTTTGTGGGGTCCCTCAGGGGTCAATCTTGGGGCCGAAATTATTCCTGCTTTATATAAATGATATATGTAAAGTGTCGAAGGTCTTAAGGTTAATTTTATTTGCTGACGACACAAACATCTTCTATTCGGGGAAAGATCTGAATAATATGGTTGAGATCGTAAACATTGAATTGACTAAGTTACATGGGTGGTTAAACCGAAATAAGTTACCACTAAATTTAGAAAAAACTAAATTCATGATGTTTGGCAGGAGAGCATCAGATGTCGCTGTAAAAATCAAGGTAAATGGGATGGAAATTCAAAGGGTCAAGCAACACAAAGTCCTAGGGGTGATAATTGATGATAAGTTAAGCTGGAAACCACAAGTTAGCCATCTCAGGGGCAAAATAGCCAGGAGTATTTCTATACTGTGGAAAGCACAACATTGTTTCAATCAAAAGGCCTTACTTGTATTATACTGGAGTTTGGTTTCCCCACATCTGCATTACTGTGCTGAAATATGGGGAAACACTTACAAAGGTACATTGCACCCGTTGGAGATTCTTCAAAAGAAAGCAATAAGAATTATATACCAAGCCAATTACAGGGCACACACTAATAACTTTTTTATTGAAGGTAGAATTCTCAAATTACGTGATGTGGTAAATTACCACACCGTACAAATTATTTACAAGGCTTCAAAAAAAAGCCTTCCTAACAGTTTACAAGTAATGTTTGAAGACAGAGAAGTTTCACATGATTTAAGAAGAAAAGGAAAATTCACTGAGAAAAATATACAGACAGACAGAGAGACAGACAGAGAGACAGACAGACAGACAGACAGACAGACAGACAGACAGACAGACAGACAGACAGACAGACAGACACACACACACTCAGATCCTTTTCGATTTCTGTTAAGGGTATTAAGCTGTGGAATGGACTTGATGAAGTTGTCACAGAGTTGCAGTTTGCGCAATTTCAAAACAAATTATGTTTCAAAAATTATTGAATATTCCAGACTAATAACCTGAGCACAATGTGAATGTCACTTTCATATCAATATTGTAACGAATGATACAGGCCAGCAGACGGACTTGTTTTGAATACTTTTGCAGATGTGCCAGATAAGAAATTGAACAGGCCACATACAAGGCCACTTCACACTTTGCATTGACACAGACAAACTGAACTGAGCTGAGAACTGCTGAGTTGGTCTCTAAATGACCGTGTGTTCATCACGCGGCTGTTTGTTTGTTTTTTTCTTATTTTTTTTAATTGTTTGTTTTATTTTTTATTTTTATAATTTTCTGAAACAATAACTGTATCTGTGTATCTAAATCTGAATCTGATGGAAATGGGGGCGGGACCTGATGAGCCTTTGGCTGCTTCCGTCTCCCTTCGGACAACACAAAGTATGATGTATGATGTGAAAGAGAGAATTGTGTATTGTGTGGAATTGTCCGAAAGAATAATAAATAAATAAATAATTAGTGTTCTCAGTTTACAGATTAACAGAAGATGGAAAAAAAACTGTTTCCAAATAAAATAATGCTGATCCATTGTATGGGAGTGGAAGGATGTGGAATAATCAATACAATGTGCAAACTCTTTGCCATGTGCAAGTTTCAGATTGTTGCAATAGAAAGCACTAAAGAATATAAACATCAGTGTTTCCCACAGAATTTTCTGAAAGTGTGGGGGGGGGGGACCCCGACCCCCCTAGGGGGGTCCGGGGGTATGCTCCCCCGGAAGAAAATTTTGTATCTTTTAAATGTTAAATGCATCAATCTGGTGTACTTTGAGGAACACTATTCCTATATAAATGGTGATTAAGATGGAGTTTAATACACTTATCAATGGTTAATGAATAAATCATTTTCTATGATACACATTTGAGCCATCAAAAAAAATGAAGCAAAGGTGGTGGTTACCTGTGGTTCAAAAGAGTGAACACAAGCGCCCTTTTGTTTTATTAGATTGTTGAATTACTAGTACTCAAATAACTGTGACTACAATCACGAAGGATAGCTCACAGTATTCTTTCCAGCAGAGGGTGCTCTGCTGGAAAGGCAGCAGGCGCGCATATTACCCACTCCCGACTCGGGGAGGTAGTGACGAAAAATAACAATACAGGACTCTTTCGAGGCCCTGTAATTGGAATGAGTACACTTTAAATCCTTTAACGAGGATCCATTGGAGGGCAAGTCTGGTGCCAGCAGCCGCGGTAATTCCAGCTCCAATAGCGTATCTTAAAGTTGCTGCAGTTAAAAAGCTCGTAGTTGGATCTCGGGATCGAGCTGACGGTCCGCCGCGAGGCGAGCTACCGTCTGTCCCAGCCCCTGCCTCTCGGCGCCCCCTCGATGCTCTTAACTGAGTGTCCCGCGGGGTCCGAAGCGTTTACTTTGAAAAAATTAGAGTGTTCAAAGGCAATACAGTCACAGCGCGTGTTGACACCGCAGGGGGAGGGGCTGATTGACTCGGGGAGATTGAAGCCTCGATCCCTCAAGCGGCGCTTTGATAATACGTCCATGATTGAAGGAAATATTGTTTCTTGAGATCACAGCGCGAATCACACGTTAAAGATTTTTATGCGGAAATGCTATTGTTTCCAAGTGAAACTCGCGCATTGCAAATGAAATGTATAGGCCTACTACATGTATATGTTTAAATAGTAAAATATACATATATCAAAAAAAAATAAAAAATGAAAGTGTGGCGGCCCGCCACGGAATGATACATTAGTGGGAAACACTGAACATGTTTCATGTAGCCTGATGCATTGTTAGTGCAGACACAGGGACTATTTAAATCACATTACTGGTGTGATGTTAGGGACTATTTAAATCATATTATATATTATATTACTATTATATACATATTACTGGTGTGATGTTGTGTTAGGATGTGCTCAAGAGGAGATTTGAAATATATCGAGATATAGTAAAAACATATTGAGATATTGATTTTAGCCCATATCGCCCAGCTCTAGTGTGTGTGTGTGTGTGTTACAATGTGTGTTTTGCAGTGTGTGTGTGTGTGTGTTACAATGTGTGTGTCTGTGTGTTACAATGTGTGTTTTGCAGTGTGTGTGTGTTACAATGTGTGTGTCTGTGTGTTACAATGTGTGTTTTGCAGTGTGTGTGTGTGTGTGTGTGTGTGTGTGTGTGTGTGTGTGTGTGTGTGTGTGTGTGTAACAATGTGTGTGTCTGTGTGTGTTGCAGTGTGTGTGTGTGTGTGTGTTTTGCAGTGTGTGTGTGTGTTACAATGTGTGTGTCTGTGTGTTACAATGTGTGTTTTGCAGTGTGTGTGTGTGTGTGTGTTACAATGTGTGTTTTGCATGTGTGTGTGTGTGTGTGTGTGTGTAACAATGTGTGTGTCTGTGTGTTTTGCAGTGTGTGGGTGTGTGTGTTTTGCAGTGTGTGTGTGTGTGTGTGTGTAACAATGTGTGTGTGTGTGTGTTACAATGTGTGTTTTGCAGTGTGTGTGTGTGTGTTACAATGTGTGTTTTGCAGTGTGTGTGTGTGTGTGTGTGTACGTACCAGTGTGTGTGTGTGTGTGTGTGTAACAATGTGTGTGTGTGTGTGTTACAATGTGTGTTTTGCAGTGTGTGTGTGTTACAATGTGTGTTTTGCAGTGTGTGTGTGTGTGTGCTCACCAGAGCCAGGTACCAGCCACTGGGTTGGTCATTCTGAATACTACAGACTTTCCCCAGAAGCTCATCGTTCAACCTTCGCTTGTCCTCCTCCTCATCGTCAGTGGAGGAAGATTCATTCTCCTCATCCGCCCTGAGAGAGAGAGAGAGAGAGAGAGAGAGAGAGAGAGAGAGATAGTTAAATAGAGAGAGAGACAGGTACACACACAGAAACAGAGAGAGAGAGAGCGACAGAGAGACAGTGAGAGAGACAGTGAGATAGACAGACAGAGAGAGAGAGAGGTACACACACAGAGAGACAGAAACAGAGAGAGAGAGAGAGACAGTGAGACAGACAGACAGGAAAAGAGAGAGACAGGTGCACACACACAGACAGAAACAGAGAGACAGAGACACAGTGAGACAGACAGACAGACAGGAAAAGAGAGAGACAGGTGTACACACACAGAGACAGAAACAGAGAGACAGAGACACAGTGAGACAGACAGACAGACAGACAGGAAAAGAGAGAGACAGGTGCACACACACAGACAGAAACAGAGAGACAGAGACACAGTGAGACAGACAGACAGACAGACAGGAAAAGAGAGAGACAGGTGTACACACACAGAGACAAAAACAGAGAGACAGAGACACAGTGAGACAGACAGACAGAGAGACAGGTACACACAGAGAGAGATATTGTTTCAGTCAGGTTATTTTTTGGCATGTGAAGGAGTGACAGACTAGCTGAACAGGAGCCCTACACAGCTTACTCCAGGCTTACTAACGAGAAACTAACTGAAGGTGAATATTGTTTATAGTTATATCGGTTTAGAAACACACAGACGTCTGGAAGAAAACAAAAGAAAGAAAGATGGAGGATGGAATCGTGACCTTTAATGGAAATTAAAATGAACTGGAGGATTTGGAGAACGGTGACACCCCTACAGAATATAGTTTATACATTATCACTACATTGACCCTAACCCCTCCCCCCCTCCTTAGAGTCTCTGTCCTCTTCACAGCAGACCCGGGTTAGAATCCAGCCCGGGTCGTTCTCTGCATGTCATTCCCCTCTCTGTCTGTCTGTCTGTCTGTCTGTCTGTCTGTCCTCTTCACAGCAGACCCGGGTTAGAATCCAGCCCGGGTCGTTCTCTGCATGTCATTCCCCTCTCTGTCTGTCTGTCTGTCTGTCTGTCCTCTTCACAGCAGACCCGGGTTAGAATCCAGCCCGGGTAGTTCTCTGTCTGTCTGTCTGTCTGTCTGTCCTCTTCACAGCAGACCCGGGTTAGAATCCAGCCCGGGTCGTTCTCTGCATGTCATTCCCCTCTCTGTCTGTCTGTCTGTCTGTCTGTCCTCTTCACAGCAGACCCGGGTTAGAATCCAGCCCGGGTAGTTCTCTGTCTGTCTGTCTGTCTGTCTGTCCTCTTCACAGCAGACCCGGGTTAGAATCCAGCCCGGGTCGTTCTCTGCATGTCATTCCCCTCTCTCTCTGTCTGTCTGTCTGTCTGTCTGTCTTCTTCACAGCAGACCCGGGTTAGAATCCAGACCAGGTCGTTCTCTGCATGTCATTCCCCTCTCTGTCTGTCTGTCTGTCTGTCTGTCTGTCTGTCTGTCTGTCTGTCTGTCCTCTTCACAGCAGACCCGGGTTAGAATCGAGCCCGGGTCGTTCTCTGCATGTCATTCCCCTCTCTGACACATTTCATCTCTGTGTCTTTGCTCGATCATTATGCCTTGAACATGCAGAGAAAATGATCTTAAATAATAATAATAATAATAATTCACTACATTCTTACGCTCCCTGCTCTAACCCAGTGCAGTGTGATAAGAGAGAGAGTAGAAGCACTCACACAGCCTGAGACGACCTCCTTCCTCCACGGTTTGATTTCTTCCCGATGACTGGAGTCCCAAAGTGTTCTGGGTTGGTCAGAGGAAGCTGGTCCAACGTCTGGGGGGAGAGATTTTTTCAATATTCATTATTTTCCATGAACATTAAACAATTTAAAAGTCAATTAATGTTTATCTCTTCATTTTAGAAATAAATTATCTTTTAAAAACATGTGCGAGAGAGAGGGAGAAAAGTTTGGGTTAACATAGGGCTCTCTCTCTCTCTCTCTCTCTCTCTCTCTCTCTCTCTCTCTCTCTCTCTCTCTCTCTCTCTCTCTCTCTCTCTCTCTCTCTCTCTCTCTCTCTCTCTCTCTCTCTCTCTCTCTCTCTCTCTCTCTCTCTCTCTCTCTCTCTCTCTCTCTCTCTCTCTCTCTCTCTCTCTCTCTCTCTCTCTCTCTCTCTCTCTCTCTCTCTCTCTCTCTCTCTCTCTCTCTCTCTCTCTCCCCCCCTGCGTCTCCCCCCAAACAATAGGCTCTGCCTCCCGAGTTAAGCTGTAGCGTCGCTACAGGACAGAGAAATAGACCCTCTCTCTGTCTGTGTGTCTGTGTGTCTG
>CM049408.1:32034673-32037173 GCA_026929865.2 Hyperoplus lanceolatus
GTGTGTGTGTGTGTGGCAGGTCAAACTCACCTTCATGGCTGGTTATTTGAGGACGTCCAGCTCTGAGCAGGTTGGTTAACTGCAAGACACAAAACAAGACAGAGAATTAGTTTAAAAAAAGCTTTTCTTTAAAATGTGGTCAGGACTGTATGTAATGCACCATCACCTTTTCTATCATCTTAGCTCATTATCAGACCTTTAAAATTCACAGTATGAACTATAGCCACCCAGAATATGAGCCAGACAAATCATTTGACTCACATATCTCCATAATCACAGTTCCAGAGTGAATGCATTATTCTGCTGAGTAGCTTTACAACACTGTTACTACTATATCTAGGTTTGTATTTGACTTGTTTGAGCTGGTAGTAACGCCTGTGTTTGGCTGTTATTACCTTCTCAATGCAGTTTGTCCTTTTATCCGATTTCAAGTTATTTTAGAGGAAAACGTCGCCCATCTACTGTTGAACTGATTAACCTTAAATATATGTTTTGTCTACGCCATTAGTTAGAGGGCATATATGGGGGACAGGCAGGCAGGGTGTCAAACTGTCCTAAGGTGGTATAACAATGCTAAGCTAACAAACTAGCCTTTTTAGTAGTGTTAACACTCCCTTTACCCCCCAGTATTGGACCGAATTTAAGGCAGAAAAAGCCACAACATTTCCTGCTGTACACAGATTATTCGTTGGGCTTGGGGTTGGTGAACTATTCAGCGGTGGTTGGAGGCCCATGTAGCTGGGTCAAGACGAGCCGTCGGACGGATAGAATACACTTCCCTTCCCGCTCGGGCGCCATGTCAGCTTCTGCTAACTTTACCTCCTACCTCCCCCCCACATACACACACACACACACACACACACACAGGGAGAGAGAGACACAGACACACACACACACAAACACACACTGCTAGCTAGACAACAGCTGGGTGAAACACGGCCACACAACGAAGACTAAAACACCAACAAACTCCCACACATGGCTGTCTTTTCTTGGGGGTGAACGTTGGTTATCGTTGGGCTAAATTTAGCTTTGAAGCTAACGCGCTGTTCCGTTGCTCGTTTAAAGCCTCGACACACCAACGGCTGGCTGCGTCGCTTAAAGCTACCGTTACCGTAACCAAAGGCCAAACTTAACTTTCCACAGAGCCGATATAAAGGCCGTGTGGACAGTGTCTAACTGTTTATTGCGGGTTTATTAATATTTATTTATTTAATAATCTGCTGCTCCACAAAGAGCTGAAAAACAAGCCGCTGTGGATGTCGTTTTCTAGCCCCATAGTACAGACCCAACGCCTACCGGCCTTTCCCGTGCCCTCTAGCCGGCTTCCTACGCCCTCATGTCGGCCACACTGTACCGCGACACACCGCCGGGTTTGTCAGTTATTAGTTTATTGTCGGTTCCGAGGTGAATATTGATAATTTGATACTCACAGACACGGCGGTCGCTTCCTCTCGATCAGTCTGCAGCGAAACGCGAACAACAAGCTGTTGAGCCCCGAGCGCTGTTTCCCGACACGCGATTGGCTGCGGTGACAGCGCTGGTCGCAATGGAGAAATCTCATTGGCTGAGGGCTTCCTGGGTTTTTATTGGACATACCTCTTCCAGCGTCGCTATTGGTCGAAACGAACGCGGCGCCACGAGGGGAAATGACGGAATCCGCTGGAGTACGGTCCAATCAGGAACGAGTATCAGAGGAAAAGCCCGCCAAGGGAGAACCTGATTGGTCCGGCGCGTTTCGTTCCTAGCAGAGGGGCGTTTCTATTGGCTGAGCGGGCTTCCTTGTCTGCGGTGACACTGAAGGAGCCACGCCCCGATACGTGCCACAGCTCTTTCAACCAGACTCCGTTAAAAAAAATGCAAAAGATTTTCTCCATTCTTCGTTCAAACAACTCGCTTAAATCAACGTGTTTATTCACTGGGAGAGCGAGGAAACCATTGTACATTTAGAAACCATTAGAATATTTATTATTTTTCCTCATAAAGCAGCGGTTTACACGAAATCTCACCAGTTACACCGACTTAAAGGGTCACAGCGGAATCACAGAAGGGAGGTCAAGTAGTGAATAAAAGTTTAATTTCTGTTTATTTTCGAGTTGCTACTTTCTTGGCAGGTGTGCCGAAAGAAAGATGCGCCATTGTGACTTTATAAAATACAATAATTTTTCTTCTAGCACACCAGTAACTCATAAAAGACCGTTGTAAACTTTTAATCGAGACTTTTCTGAATTACTTCTGGTGATGGGGGGAGACAACGTCACATTTGTTCAGTACCAGTAGACCCGTGGACTGTGTGTGTTTGGATCCGACCGCCACAACGTGCAACACGGCTTTGAACGACATAAACGAACCGGTGATCGAGTCCATCTGATGCTGGCTAACGGAGGGTTCACGGTAAATAACGTTTAACGGGAGAATCACGGGGACAAACGTTGATGTTTGTACAGAGCCGGTGAGGGCGGGAACACGGGCGCTCTACGTCAGAGGAAGACAACACCAT
>CM049408.1:32042173-32044673 GCA_026929865.2 Hyperoplus lanceolatus
CCCTACTTCACCTTAAAGCTCTACTTCACCTTAAAGCTCTACTTCACCTTAAAGGCCTACTTCACCTTAAAGCCCTACTTCACCTTAAAGCCCTACTTCACCTTAAAGCCCTACTTCACCTTAAAGCCCTACTTCACCTTAAAGCCCTACTTCACCTTAAAGCTCTACTTCACCTTAAAGCCCTACTTCACCCGGTGGGAATATGAAGGTGTATTGAACTCTGAGATCCTATGTAGTATAAATGTGCAAACATTTTAGAAATCGGTTCATCCTAGCCTGAGAAAAGGCAGAAAGAGTGTTTTATGGTCTCACTGTCTAACCCTACATTTTGCTAGACTGACACACTAGTAAAATGTAGTATTAGGATTAACAGGACAGCTGGGCCAAGGGAAGACTGAGGGAAGAAAAACCTCATTCATTATATTATAATAGTGATTTTATAATGATAGAACGGCGGTTCAGTATGGGGGAAGTATTCCTTTAAATAAAGTCAGATTAAGAAGTTTTTTTTAAAAGACGCTGAGAATGAAATCAAAGTCCTTTCTCTAACGTAAAGCACTTACATCAACTAAACTTTCCATAATCATTCTCAGCACTATTCTGAAGGTTATTACAGAAGGATTTGTTCATATGTTGTTCACTGTCTGATTTATGAGACATTTTCTTCTTAAAAACATGATGAAAGTGCATTTAAGACCTGAATATATATTTTTTTTACTTCTAAAATGAAAAAAAAAAACTGTATCCTTCGTTGCAGTGGTCGCGGGTTCAAATCTGACCCGTGGACCTTTACTGCAGGCTCTCTCTCTCTCTCTCTCTCTCTCTCTCTCTCTCTCTCTCTCTCTCTCTCTCTCTCTCTCTCTCTCTCTCTCTCTCTCTCTCTCTCCCTCCCTCCCTCCCTCCCTCCCTCCCTCTCCCCCCTCCCTCCCTCCCTCCCTCCCTCCCTCCCTCCCTCCCTCTCTCCCTCTCCCCCCTCTCTCTCCCTCCTCAAACGTTTCCTGATATATTGTAGCATCAGCTGTCCAGTGTGGATGAAGTTTAGTTGTAACGTTGTTGACTCACATTTTGGCGACTTCTTTGACCAGCTCTCTGCACGTCATCTCCTTCATCTGAACAAAGCATCAGAAACATTAGGGACGCACGTAGCCACTCGTTACCCAACATTTAAACAACAAGAAAATCTCTCTCTCTCTCCCTCCCCGTCTTTTACTAGCTCACACACACACACACACACACACACACACACACACACACACACACACACACACACACACACTTTATGTTCAAGACCGAATAGATATCTGGCGCGGACTTCGCCGTATCGAAATGTTACACGGACGTTTAACACTTAATTGACTAGTCTGACTCATGTGCATCCCTAATACATACAGCCAGTTAGTAACTAAGGGTTTAAAGGGGCAGTGTGTAATAAGACATCATCAAGAAAGTTCTAGAATGCAACGCTCCCTGGGTAACCCCACCCCTTTAGAATAATAACAGAAGCTACAGTGGCCTTCAAGGACAAGAACAATTCTACATTTTAAACAATGCACCTGATGACATTCCAAAAACATGGATGTCTCCATAGGACTTGCCTGCTCAATGTACAAAATGTAATATTAATATTTGTAATTCTCCGCTCAGGAGGATAATTCAGATTATTGGCAGAGGTGATTTTACACCAATGAGGACATATTTATGAATGAGGATATTGATTTTAGCTAATAAATTACTTAAAATGTTACACAGTGTCCCTTTAATACAAATGAAAGTGAAAGAAATAGAGAAAGGAAAAACACTGAAATATATATATTTTTTTAAAAACTATTCATCCCTCCATCAGCGTCGTAGCTCTGAGGACCTGTTCACACTCACCCCCAGTTTCTCGATCTCCGTCTTTGCTGCTTGTTTAGCTTTTCCAATGGCACAGCCCCAGTAACCCTGAAACACACACACACACACACACACACACACACACACACACACACTTCACACACACACACACACACACACACACACACACACACACACAATGCATACACACACACACACAGCATACACATCACACAGCGCACACGACACACACACACATATCAATCGACACTAACACACACACAACTATTTGACATCACTCATCGTTTTGAGTAATTTTTTAATAAAATTTCCAAATTCTCTGATTTCAGCTTCTCAAATGTGAATATTTTCTGGTTTCTTTAATCCTATTATGACAGTAAACTGAAATATCTGTGTGTTTTGGACATAACAAAACATTTGAGGACGTCAACATGGGCTTTGGAAAATTGATCAACATTTTTCACCATTTTCTGACATTTTACCAAAACACTAATCGATTAATCGAGAAAATAATCGACAGATTAATCGATTATCGTAGGAGTCAGTGACATTATAATAACAGTGACATCATAGCAGTGCGCCTCATGACATCATAGCAGTGCGACTCATGACATCATAGCAGTGCGACTCATGACATCATAGCAGT
>CM049408.1:32049673-32057173 GCA_026929865.2 Hyperoplus lanceolatus
AGAGGGGGGGGGGAGAGAGGGAGGGGGGGACAGAGAGAGGGAGGGGAGCAGAGGGAGGGAGGAGGGAGGGAGGGAGAGGGAGGGAGGGAGAGGGAGGGGGGGGGCAGAGAGGGAGAGGGAGGGAGGGGGAGAGAGAGGGAGGGAGAGGGAGGGAGAGGGGGGGGGAGGGAGAGGGAGGGAGGGAGAGAGGAGAGAGGGAGAGAGAGGAGGGAGAGAGAGGGAGAGGGAGGGAGGGAGAGGGAGGGAGAGGGAGAGGGAGGGGGGGGGACAGAGAGAGGGGGGGGAGGGAGAGACAGAGAGAGGGAGAGGGAGGGAGGGACAGAGGGAGGGAGGGACAGAGAGAGGGAGAGAGAGGGGGGGGGCAGAGAGAGAGAGGGAGAGACAGAGACAGACAGAGAGAGAGGGAGAGGGAGAGGGGGACAGAGAGGGAGATGGAGGGAGGGAGAGGGAGGGAGAGAGAGAGGGAGAGGGAGAGGGGGGACAGAGAGAGGGAGGGGGACACAGAGAGAGAGAGGGGGAGGGAGAGAGAGAGAGAGGGACAGAGAGAGAGGGAGAGACAGAGAGAGAGAGACAGAGAGAGGGAGGGAGAGACAGAGAGAGGGAAAGACAGAGAGAGAGAGAAAGAAATAAGTGTTAATGGATTCATAGAAAATTGTATACTCTTTATACATTTTTGGAAAATGAAGGATTTCCAACTTAGTGTGCTGCTTCCTGAGACAAAATGAGTTAATTTACTTTATTTAAATTGTCAATAATATGATCATGACGTCAGCAAAGATAGAGTTGAAAATAAAATTAAAACAAACTGAGACAGTACTTTAATGACTAAGCGAGTCTGGTCAATGTTGAGAAAACTGAGCATTTTCCACGAATGTCTTCAGACTTCAAGCACATTTTAAAGCCTAACTATGAAAACACCATTTATTTATAATACTTTTTCCAAATGTCCAGGCTCTGTACGAAGCCTTGACATTAAAACCATAAAACCATCTTGAATCTCGGAACTTCACATTACCATTCAAAGTGACACGCAACAGCTGATCAATAGCCCCTTCATTCACAGTCCCATGTTGCTCCTGTATTCTGTTATAAACTGCTGATTCACTGTTATGTTTCAGTCACAGCGTTTGAAATCCATTCGTGTTTAAATCTTCATAAACTACCAATGACCTCATAAAGTGTTGCGCATATTAACAACAGAAGGCTGTTCCGCTATTCATCACAATCAAAATGTATTTGTACGTAATAAAAAGCATTAGTCCAGACACGTATGGGTGAATTTTAATGAACAGATCAACTTTATAATGAACAACTAGCCTTCTTGAAAACGGAATTACATTCATTTAATCGCCTTTGACTTTTAGCTCAATTTTTAGCTGGCGTTGCTTACGTTAATACCTCCATAACACGTTCAATTTACTAAGATTGGCAAATTCTATCACAACGCCGCTGAGATATTTCTATTATACTTCTTATTATTCCACAGTTTTCATTTTAAACTGTCTCAAACTGTCTCTTAACGTAAATAAATCCGGCAGTTTGTTTAACTTTCCGTTTCAGTTTTAGTTGAGCTAGCATGTCAGCGCTGTGGCTGTGTGTGACTCAGCAAGCTAACACAAGCTAATGGGCTAACTACAGCGTCTCCTGAATGGCGGAGTTTCAGAGTAAAGGCTGATTGTTTAACATTAGCTCATAAACAAACTCATTTTGTTGTACTTTTGGTTTTAAACTTTTCCAGCGAAGATTTAACTGCACTTACCCCGGTCCCGATTGAGCTCATTGTAGCGTTAGCACAGCGGATCCGTCTGCTGTTGCTTTGTGGCTTCTGCGCATGCGCGACAATACAATCGCGTCCGCCGGCAGCTTTCAGTATAAAATGCACCTTCTTCAAAATAAAATCTTGTTTCTGTGTCGGGCTGTCTGTGGCAATGCTGCCCTCTGCCGATACATCTGGGAATGTAGGCTACCTTATATTTTACATTTTAGAGAAAGCTAATATAATACTATGGTTGCGTTCCGAATCGCCTACTCTTTCTTTTTTCTATTCTACATAGCCTACTACATCTGACGATAAAAAGAATCTAGTTAGGATGCAGTAGGCATACTATTGGGATTGGGACATACTTTTACTCTCTTATTTCATCATAACATTGCGCCTTGATCTTGCCTCTTGCTTTTATATCCGTCGCATCCCCGTTTGTTTTCATAACATGGACCTATAGGCTTCGTCGATGTTACGTCACTTCACGTGCGCACTGGATTGTGGGTCAGAATCGCCCAAATAGGATGCAGTTTTCAACACTAACAATCTTGGCCGCATGAAGTAGGACCATCCGGATACTTCTAACCATCCTAAATCTGGCCACAAGAATCAGGACATCCTAAATCTTTTTTCTACCAAACTAAATAGAATAAAGTATGAGATTCAGAACGCAACCAGGGTTAGAATTTTAAGACTGATTTATCCACACTTTGACAATTGTCTTGCGGGGAGAAATAAAAAAAAAAATTAAAAAATTAAAAAAGGTCTGCATCCAAAATCTGTTCTGTAAAACTTTAGACACTAATATATTGTAATAATTAAATTAATTAAAGAGATGCAAATGTACGTATAATTATTTTTTTTTTTAACCTTTATTTCTACAGGTAAATCCCATTTAGAGAGACCGGAGACTCTTTTTCAAGGGAGACCTGTTCCCACACACATTCATACACCGATAGCAGCAGCTAACTATCGACATTTACACCAGGCAAGGTGGGTGAAGTGTCTTGCCCAAGGACACAACAACTATGACACAGGTGGCAGGGCGGGGATCGAACCTCCAACCCTTTGATCATCAGCCGACCCGCTCTACCACCTGAGCCACAGTCGCCCCAAATTTTCATTTTAATTTTTTTCCATTTAACTTTTATTTATCCTCCAGAGACCAATTGAGGGGTGTGTGTGTGTGTGTGTGTGTGTGTGTTTGTGACCCTCATTTACAATGACGTCGAGTTCAAACAAATTCAACTGAAAAACAACAATACAAAAACAATATTCAATGCAAAAACATCAAATACACAACAACAGGTGAAGAGAAAAACTATTGAAACATTTACACAGTGGTGAAGAGTGGCAGCAATTAAAATGAAATGGGTGAAAGTACAATATAGCCTAATTAAAACAGCTACAGGTAGAGTTTGGCAGATTTAAGATAGTTTGTTTAAATTGGTTAAAGGATATGAAGGTATTTAGTTTAATTTGTTGCTGTAAGTTGTTCCAGGAGTCGGGGGCACTGAAGCTAAAAGCTGTCTTTCCCAGCTCAGACCGGGCTTGTGGGACATAAAGCATGAGCATGTCAGTGGAGCGGGTCTGATAAAGCCCATCTGAAATTTGCAGCATTTCTGTTAAATAACGAGGAAGCTTCCCGGTCAAGGCTTTGTAAATAAAAATATGCCAATGTGCGTCACGTCTCTCTTTAAGGGAGGACCACCCAACCTTTTCATATAAGAGACAATGGTGTGTGTCATAAGCATCTCCTGTGATGAACCTTAAAGCAGAGTGAAAAACTGAGTCCAGGAGTTTAAGACATGAATGTGATGCATGCCGGTAAACCACATCACCGTAATCAAGGACAGACATGAAAACTGCCTCAATAATCCTTTTCCTACTAAATAAAGGGAAGGTGGTTTTGTTCCTATAAAAATAGCCAATTTTTTGTCGTAGTCGACGAACAAGATTTTTTATATGGAAATGAAAAGTGAGTTTATCATCTAACCAGATGCCGAGATATTTGTACTCTGTGACTCTTTCAATTAAAAATCCATTCTTTGTAAACATATTAAAATCATTAAAATGTGTAGTTTTTGCTCTGGAGAAACACATATATTTGGTTTTGTCTGTATTTAGAACCAGCCTGAGGTCCACTAGACAGTCCTGCAGGGTGTTAAAAGAGCTTTGTAGGTTCTCAATAGATTGGTGCACCGAATCGGAAATGCAATACAGTACTGTGTCGTCAGCGTATAGATGGGCGTGACAGTTTTTTAGCGATGAAACAATGTTATTTATATAAATTGTGAAAAGAACTGGACCTAAAATTGAGCCCTGTGGGACACCATTTGTAACAGTTAAAAACTCAGACTGGTATCTTCCCAGTTTAACTGACTGCTGTCTATCAGAGAGATAATCCCTAAACCAGCTACATGCAGACTGATCAAAGCCAATGTCATGCAGCCTCTGTAAAAGCAAATGGTGGTCAACAGTATCAAAGGCCTTTGAAAGATTAGTTAGATATCACCAAATTACCATATTTATTCAAACATTTCTAAAAAATCATATTACAAAAAATTGAATTTTAATGTCAGTGATCAACTGGAAGAGTTTCATGATGATATCCACAAGTTACATATTTTACCCTGTTCACCTGCAGTGTATATTTTATTTCCACCACACCAACATTACACTGCACATCTCCTCTTCTAAAGCTCTTACATCAACTAAACTTTCCATAATCATTCTCAGCACTATTCTGAAGGTTATTACAGAAGGATTTGTTCGTATGTTGTTTACTGTCTGATTTATGAGACATTTTCTTCTTAAAAACATGCTGAAAATACCAAAAATCTCAACTTCTAAAGCACTTACATCAACTAAACTTTCCATAATCATTCTCAGCACTATTCTGAAGGTTATTACAGAAGGATTTGTTCATGTGTTGTTCACTGTCTGATTTATGAGACATTTTCTCCTTAAATGCTGAAAATAATGTAATTTTACATAATTATTTCCACGCCCCTTCCCTCCCTCCTGTCCAACCAAACGTCTAATTTTATTTCAATTTTTTTAAGATATTTTTTTGTCATTTTGATGCTTTATTGATAGTGTAGAGACAGAGGTGAAATGGGGCAGAGAGGGGAGTGACATGCAGAGAACGACCGCGGGCTGGAATCAAACCCGGGTCCGCTGCTGGCCGAGGCCCATGGGGGGGGACGCCCTACCAACTGAGCTAAGGGCCCATGGGGGGGACGCCCTACCAATGACTGAGGTGGGGGACGCCCTACCAACTGAGCTGAGGGGGGGGACGCCCTACCAACTGAGCTAAGGGGGGGACACCCTACCAACTGAGCTAAGGGGGGGACACCCTACCAACTGAGCTAAGGGGGGGACGCCCTACCAACTGAGCTAAGGGGGGGGACGCCGTACCAACTGAGCTAAGGGGGGGGACGCCCTACCAACTGAGCTAAGGGGGGGACGCCCTACCAACTGAGCTAAGGGGGGGGACGCCCTACCAACTGAGCTAAGGGGGGGGACGCCCTACCAACTGAGCTAAGGGGGCCCCACGTCTCCTTTTCCACTTGACAGTAAAAGCGTCGACACACAGAGTTTAAGAAAAGAGTCTGTAGAGTTTTATTCCGTCTCAGTGACCTCGGCTGGGTTTACAGAAACTCGATTAATGTTGAACAACTAAAAACATTTTTATGAATCAATCATCGACTTCCTGTTTTTATTATCGGCGTCTTATTGTGAAGGAAGGAAGAAGCTTTGGGCACATAAGAGTGAAAAACATTCGTATACAGACTGACAGTGAACTTCACAAAACAAACTGTTTACCATCGTCAGGCTGTGTTCAAACAGCCCTACTAACGTCCTCCCTCCTACATACTCAACATCTTTATACTGCATACTAAAAGCCCTACTAACGTCCTCCCTCCTGCATACTCAACATGTATATACTACATGCTAAAAGCCCTACTAACGTCCTCCCTCCTACATACTCAACATGTATATACTACATACTAAAAGCCCTACTAACGTCCTCCCTCCTACATACTCAACATGTATATACTACATACTGTCTACTTAACCATCCATTGTGTATGCGAGGTTCATCGGACCGTTTACACTGAAATATACAGAAGCAATAAAGAATTTTAAAAAAAACTTTCCATGCCGTTTGAAAAGACGCAATGCATTGTGGGCCGGTTGAGTAGGAAAAGTATCCTGTCGATCCCGGAAGTTAGTACTCATACGGGCATTTCTCGCGAACACAAATTCACATACACAACTGTCACATACTCAGATTGACTTCAAAATGAGTATGACGTTAGTAGGGCTTTTAGTATGAGTAGAACGTTAGTAGGACTTTAAGTATGAGTAGTGAGGCTTTAGTATGAGTAGGACGTTAGTAGGGCTTTAGTATGGAGAGGTAGGACGTTAGTAGGGCTTTTAGTATGAGTAGGAGTTAGTAGGGTTTAGTATGAGTAGAACGTTAGTAGGACTTTTAGTATGAGTAGGACGTTAGTAGGGCTTTTAGTATGAGTAGGACGTTAGTAGGGCTTTTAGTATGAGTAGGACGTTACTAGGGCTTTTCGAACAAAGCCAGAGTCTTATACAGAGAGCAGAAAATAAATGTAGTCTTAAATTTAACTGACACTAAGGCAAAATCACACACAGGATTATCAGGGCCACGGGACAGAGAAATAAATGGACTCTAACAGGTCAATATCTTCCCCCATACGGAACCAGCGTTCTCTCATTATAAAATCACTATTATAAGATAATGAATGAGGTTTTTCTTCCCTCAGTAACTTTATTTTTTTTTTGCACATTTATACTAAATAGGATCGCCGAGTTCAATACACCTTCATACTCCAACCGGTGAAGTAGGGCTTTAACAGCTTTACCGACCAAACTGTCTAATTTATTATTGACATTTCGTCTTTCATTTTTAAGGTGCAAAACAAAAATTTCTACATTTTTTTCTCTCTCTCTTCCGTGGCCCTAAAACTCTCCTGTACAAACACTCACTCCGCTCCGAGCGACAGTAAGTCATGAGAAGGGTTAGCGTTAGCAGGGAGCTAGCACAAAACAAAAAAAGGAAAAAGGCGCTGAGGACATTAGTGACATGTAACATTGGAACACACACACACACACACACACACACACACACACACACACACACACACACACACACACACACACACACACACACACACACACACACACACAAAGACAACAGAGAAAGGACATAGGGATGGCGAGTCAGCAACAAAACCGTAAAAGAATTAACAAGAAAATATCCACACGGACGTTAGACTTAAGGACTGAAAATGGATTTTTTTTAAATGCTAAAAGTATTGAAGGAGGCGATACGTAAGGATGTCTGGTGGGCGTGCACCGTACGGATGTCTGGTGGGCGTGCACCTTTAAAACAATGAACTGTTTTACACTGAAGCTCATTTTTTATTTGTTTAATTGATGTTTATTGATTGATGAATTATCTATCTGTGTTTGGGTGTGACATCTCGTATCAGCTAATCTGCAGTTTCATTTGAAGGTAGAAAACAAAGACTGTGGTCGTGTTGTAAAAGCCCTACTAACGTCCTACTCATACTAACGTCCTACTCATACTAACGTCCTACTCATACTAAAAGCCCTACTAACGTCCTCCCTCCTACATACTCAACATGTATATATACTACATACTGCCTACTTAACCGTCCATTGTGTATGCGAGGTTC
>CM049408.1:32082173-32092173 GCA_026929865.2 Hyperoplus lanceolatus
TATTAACACCAATTTTATTGTTGAGCACACACACAGGAGGCCTACAGACAGGCGGATCAGTGCACACACAGTACAGACAGGTAGTGGATCATGAGGAGATATTCACACAGTACAGACAGGTAGTGGATCATGAGGAGATATTCACACAGTACAGACAGGTAGTGGATCATGAGGAGATATTCACTCAGTACAGACAGGTAGTGGATCATGAGGAGATATTCACTCAGTACAGACAGGTAGTGGATCATGAGGAGACAGACACACAGTACAGACAGGTAGTGGATCATGAGGAGACAGACACACAGTACAGACAGGTAGTGGATCATGAGGAGATATTCACTCAGTACAGACAGGTAGTGGATCATGAGGAGACAGACACACAGTACAGACAGGTAGTGGATCATGAGGAGATATTCACTGACTTTGACAACAAGCGTTCTCCAGAACGTGTGTATTGTATGTGTCTATTTATTCTGTCTGTAAAATAAAAATGAAAAACCCATTGAAATATAAGTTTAAAAAAAAAATAGATTATTTGGCAACACTTCACAATAAGGTTCCATTAAGTGGCTTTGCCTTTAATAGAACACCTGTAGAACCAACACTTCACAATGAGGTTCCATTAAGTGGCTTTGCCTTTAATAGAACACCTGTAGAACCAACACTTCACAATGAGGTTCCATTAAGTGGCTTTGCCTTTAATAGAACACCTGTAGAACCAACACTTCACAATGAGGTTCCATTAAGTGGCTTTGCCTTTAATAGAACACCTGTAGAACCAACACTTCACAATGAGGTTCCATTAAGTGGCTTTGCCTTTAATAGAACACCTGTAGAACCAACACTTCACAATGAGGTTCCATTAAGTGGCTTTGCCTTTAATAGAACACCTGTAGAACCAACACTTCACAATAAGGTTCCATTAAGTGGCTTTGCCTTTAATAGAACACCTGTAGAACCAACACTTCACAATGAGGTTCCATTAAGTGGCTTTGCCTTTAATAGAACACCTGTAGAACCGTTAAAAACTTGATCGTTTTTTTCACTGGAGTACAGAGACATCCCTGTCCTGTTATGTCATTTGGTTTCTTTTCTTGAAAGTAGAATTTATTTATTTACCAACATTGATAACTGTTTTGTACGTGTATATATTAAAATTAGTTTAAAGAAATACTGGAAATGTTTTGTGTCTTCCATACGGCCCATAGTATACACTAACCATCCCTTTACACAGAAAGAGAAATGTAGGGTTAGACAGTGAGACCATAAAACACTCTTTCTGCCTTTTCTCAGGCTAGGATGAACCAATTTTTTTTTTTTTTTTGCACATTTATACTACATAGGATCTCAGAGTTCGATACACCTTCATATTCCCACCAGGTGAAGTAGGGCTTTAAAAGTGTAGTGGTGTCAGGCCGCCATTTACAAAATAAAAGTTTACCACATAAGAATAAAAGAAGGAGGCGGGACTCGGTCAGATCTGCCACAGGCGTTTATTGCTGCGTGGCGTTTCCTGTCTGATCTCAGAAACATCTTTCAGCTTTAAGGCTCCGGATGATGATGATGATGTCATTTCTTCTTCTTCTTCTTCTTCGTTGTGTGTCGTCTCTCACTTGCTGGGGAACAATCTACCTCCTGTAGCGTTTCTTTTTCTTCTTCTCAAAATAAAATAAAAAGCTGCTCACTCTTTTTAAGGTTTAACTAACGCACTGTTCGGATTCCTGTGAAGGGTTTTACATTCAGAATGTGAAAGTAAGGCGATAACCAAAGAAGAAAAAAAAAAAACAGCAGCTAGCATGACGGTGAGGTAAAGGAACGTTAGCTTAGCTTGGTGAGATACATACTGTTTGCTCTGTAGTGTTTTTAATGACAAAGTGCTGGGTTAGAATCGCTCCTTCTGATGCATAGTGCTCACAACGTTACGTCTGCCCGACTGGAACACGACCACAATAATAAATAACGCCATTATGTAAAAGGCTTTCCACGCGCGGGTGTGTGTGTGTGTGGCTGCTAGATCCTTCACTTCAACTTTTTGGCAAAACTCTGGCGTGTGTGTGTGCGTGTGTGTGTGAGAGAGGTAGGGATAGAGGGAGGGAGGGAGAGAGAGGGAGAGAGAGAGGGGAAGAGGGAGAGACTAGCCTTTAACCCTGTTGCACAGAGGGAGTGAGCGACGGAGAGAGAGAGAGAGAAAGATGGAGAGAGAGAAAGGGAGAGGGTTTTTTCCAGCCAGGTGAACACAAGCCATGTGGCATCAGACATAAGGGGAAGGTGTGTTTGTGTGTTTTGCATATCGTTATGTTAATGAGATCTCCTTCATTTGGGGGAAAAAGAAAAGAAAAAACGCAAAATAATAATAAAAATAATTAAAATTAAACTAAAATGGCCGACTGGCTCTAACTCCTGCAGACATGTAGACAGAGCGGATGGCACGGCGCCGCTTGGCTTGGCGAGGGTTGATGACATCAGAGTGACATCACAGCGGCTTGCCCTCCAGAGAGACGACCACGTTACCGCCGAGCTTCTCCGCCAGCGTCCGGCGGTCCTGGATGTCATCGAGACCGTTCACCTGCCACTCATGCTTGATTCCTTTAATAGGGAGAGAGAGAGAGAGAGAGAGACATTAAGACAGACAGAGAGAGAGAGAGAGACATGAAGACAGACAGACAGAGAGAGAGAGACATGAAGACAGACAGACAGAGAGAGAGAGAGAGAGACATGAAGACAGACAGACAGATAGAGAGAGAGACATTAAGACAGACAGACAGAGAGAGAGAGAGAGAGACATGAAGACAGACAGACAGAGAGAGAGAGAGAGAGACATGAAGACAGACAGACAGATAGAGAGAGAGACATTAAGACAGACAGACGAGAGAGAGAGAGAGAGACATGAAGACAGACAGACAGAGAGAGAGAGACATTAAGACAGACAGACAGAGAGAGAGAGAGAGAGAGAGACATTAAGACAGACAGACAGATAGAGAGAGAGAGAGAGACATTAAGACAGACAGACAGAGAGAGAGAGAGAGACATTAAGACAGAGAGAGAGAGAGAGACCTGCCACTCATGCTTGAGTCCTTTAATAGGGGGAGAGAGAGAGAGAGAGAGACATTAACACAGAGAGAGAGAGAGAGAGAGAGAGAGACCTGCCACTCATGCTTGAGTCCTTTAATAGGGGGAGAGAGAGAGAGAGAGACATTAACACAGAGAGAGAGAGAGAGAGAGAGAGAGAGACATGAAGACAGACAGACAGATAGAGAGAGACATTAAGACAGACAGACAGAGAGAGAGAGACATTAAGACAGACAGACAGAGAGAGAGAGAGAGACATTAACACAGAGAGAGAGAGAGAGAGAGAGAGAGAGAGACATTAAGACAGGGAGAGAGACCTGCCACTCATGCTTGAGTCCTTTAATGGGGGGAGAGAGAGAGAGAGACATTAACACAGAGAGAGAGAGAGAGAGGGAGAGACATTAAGACAGACAGAGAGAGAGAGACATTAACACAGAGAGAGAGAGAGAGGGAGAGAGAGAGACATTAAGACAGACAGAGAGAGGGAGAGAGAGGGAGAGAGAGAGAGACATTAAGACGGAGAGACAGAGAGAGAGGGAGAGAGAGAGACATTAAGACAGTGAGAGAGAGAGAGAGAGAGAGACCTGCCACTCACGCTTGACTCCTTTAATGGGGGAGAGAGAGAGAGACATTAAGACGGAGAGACAGAGAGAGAGAGAGAGAGAGACATTAAGACGGAGAGACAGAGAGAGAGAGAGAGAGGGAGAGAGAGAGACATTAAGACAGTGAGAGAGAGAGAGAGAGAGACCTGCCACTCATGCTTGATACCTGTAAGGGGAGAGAGAAGGTAAGGGGTTTACTAGGGAGGTTTGCAGGGGTCAGGGACACAGACACACACACACACACACACACACACACACACTAAAGGTGCAACAAATCACAAAACTCATGGATCGGATTGTTTTAAGCTACAACATGTGTGTGTGATAGAGCAAGAGAGAGAGAGAGAATGTCTGTACTTGTGTGTTTGTCTTTGAGCAAGCCAGTGAGTGAGTGAGTGAGTGAGTGAGTGAGTGAGTGAGTGAGAGAGAGAGAGAGTGAGAGAGAGAGAGACAGAGAGAGAGAGAGAGTGTGTGTGTGTGTGTGTGCGTTGGCCTCACCTGTAAACTTCTTCTTGATGGCGTCTTTCGAGGAGGCGTAGATCATCTTACTCTTGAGAGGAGCGTCATCTGGAGCCCTGAGGTCACAGAGAGGTTAAAGGTCACAGAGAGGTCAAAGGTCACAGAGAGGTTAAAGGTCACATGAGGTTAAAGGTCACAGAGAGGTTAAAGGTCACATGAGGTCAGAGGAAGGTTTCTGGAGATGTGATTTAACTTTCAACAAACAAACCAACAAATCATTTCTGTTAAAATACATTTCACAGTAGTAGACAGTGGAACGTTTTATCCAATTAGCTTCAAGCGTCACGTCTCACAGGGAGTCAGTGATTCTGGAGCACGCTTCGTGTTTAATTCGCTTATTTCCAAAGTGAATATCCTCCTGATACACTACCTGTCTGTGCTGTGTGTCAGCTGAACAATTCTGATGTTAACCAGAGGTGGGCAGAGTAGCACAAACATGTGGTAGACTAGCTTTTCATGACTAAACAACATAACGGTGGTTGTCATGTCTCTCTCAGAGGAGGGCAGAGTAGCCAAAAAATGTACTCAAGTAAAAGTAAGTTACTTTAAGATTATAATTACTCAAGTAGAAGTAAAAGTACTCATACTAATAATTACTCAAGTAAGAGTAAAAAAGTATGCAGTGAAAAGACTACTCAAGTACTCAAGAGTACAAGTAGGCCTCCTGAATTACTCCGGATTTATTTTTGAAATATACAGAGCAACACAAACGGTACAGAATAGACACGAACAAAATATAAAACAGCAAAGTTCAAATAAAGATATGTTAAATAACCTTTAAAATGAAACAATAAATAAGCTTTTTAAAAATCAAATGAATAACCCTTGAACAAAAACAATAATACATTAATTATTTGCCAAATTAAATACATCATCATCATCTTCAACCGCTTATCCGAAATCGGGTCGCGGGGGCAGCAGCTTGAGCAGGGAACCCCAAACTTCTCTTTCCCGGGCCACATCAACCAGCTCTGACTGGGGGATCCCGAGGCGTTCCCAGGCCAGCGTGGAAATATAATCTCTCCACCTAGTCCTGGGTCTTCCCCGAGGCCTCCTCCCAGCTGGACGCTCCTGGAACACCTCCCTAGGGAGGCGCCCTGGGGGCATCCTTATCAGATGCCCGAACCACCTCAACTGGCTCCTTTCAACGCAAAGGAGTAGCGGCTCTGCCCCGAGTTCCTCACGAATGACTGAGCTTCTCACCCTATCTCTAAGGGAGACGCCAGCCACCCTCCTGAGAAAGCCCATTTCGGCCGCTTGTACCCGCGACCTCGTTCTTTCGGTCATTACCCAGCCTTCATGACCATAGGTGAGGGTAGGAACAAAGATCGCCCGGTAGATCGAAAGCTTTGCCTTACGACTCAGCTCTCTTTTCGTCACAACAGTGCGGTAAAGCGAGTGCAAAACCGCCCCTGCTGCTCCGATTCTACGGCCAATCTCACGCTCCATTGTTCCCTCACTCGCAAACAAGACCCCGAGGTACTTGAACTCCTTCACTTGGGGTAAGGACTCATTCCCTACCTGTAGTAGACAATCCATCGGTTTCCTGCTGAGCACCATGGCCTCCGATTTAGAGGTGCTGATCCTCATCCCAACCGCTTCACACTCGGCTGCAAACCGATCCAATGAGAGCTGAAGGTCACAGGCCGATGATGCCATCAGAACCACATCATCCGCAAACAGCAGAGATGAGATCTTCAGACCACCAAACTGCAACCCCTCCCCACCACGACTACGCCTTGATATCCTGTCCATAAATATCACAAACAGGATTGGTGATAAAGCGCAGCCCTGGCGGAGGCCAACCCCCACCGGAAACGAGTCTGACTTACTACCGAGAACCCGTACACAGCTCTCGCTTTGAGCGTACAGAGATTGGATGGCCCTGAGAAGAGACACCCTCACCCCATACTCCCGCAGCACCCCCCACAGTATCTCCCGGGGAACCCGGTCATAAGCCTTCTCCAGATCTACAAAACACATGTAGACTGGATGAGCAAACTCCCAAGCTCCCTCTAGGATCCTTGCGAGAGTGAAGAGCTGGTCCGTTGTTCCACGGCCAGGACGGAATCCGCATTGTTCCTCTTCAATCTGAGGTTCGACTATCGGCCGAACCCTCCTTTCCAGCACCTTGGAGTAGACTTTGCCGGGAAGGCTGAGAAGTGTGATACCCCGGTAGTTGGAACACACTCTCTGGTCCCCCTTTTTAAAAATAGGAACCACCACCCCGGTCTGCCACTCCTTCGGCACTGTACCCGACTTCCACGCAATGTTGAAGAGGCGTGTCATCCAAGACAGCCCCTCCACACCCATTGCTTTCAGCATTTCTGGACGGATCTCATCAACCCCCGGGGCTTTGCCACTGTGGAGTTGTTTGACTACCTCAGTGACTTCCACCAGGGAAATTGACGATGATCCCCCATCAGCCTCCAGCTCTGCCTCCAACATAGAGGGCGTGTTAGTCGGATTCAGGAGTTCCTCAAAGTGCTCTTTCCACCGACCGACTACCTCCTCAGTTGAGGTCAACAGCGTCCCATCCTTACTGTACACAGCTTGGATAGTTCCCCGCTTCCCCCTCCTGAGGTGCCGGACGGTCTTCCAGAAACACTTTGGTGCCGACCGAAAGTCCTTCTCCATGGTTTCTCCGAAGTTCTCCCACACCCGCTGCTTTGCCTCTGACACGGCAGAAGCTGCAGCCCTTCGGGCCTGTCGGTACCTTGCAACTGCCTCAGGAGTCCCCCGAGATAACATATCCCGGAAGCACTCCTTCTTCAGTCGGACGGCTTCCCTGACCACCGAGGTCCACCACGGCGTTCGAGGGTTACCGCCCCTTGAGGCACCTAAGACCTTGAGACCACAGCTGCCTGCCGCGGCTTCAGCAATGGAAGTTTTGAACATCGACCACTCGGGTTCATTTACCTAACCTCCACAGGGATGCTGAAAGCTCTGCAGGAGGTGCGAATTCAAGATCTCTTGAACAGGGGCCTCCATGCGACGTTCCCAGTTCACCCACTGCCCGTTTGGGTACCCCAGGTCTGACCAGAGTCTTCCCACCCTTTGACCCCAACTCATAACCAGATAGTGATCAGTTGACAGCTCTGCCCCTCTCTGCCCACAATTGTCCGCAGCATAGGCCTCAGATCAGATGGTAGATCACAAAGTAGATCACTGTGTGACACCCCACCTAAGGCGCTCTGGTGCTGCATGTACACTTATGAGCATCCTTATGTTCGAACATGGTGCTTGTTATAGACAAACCATGACCAGCACAGAAGTCTAACAACAAGCAAGCCCTAAGGTTCAAGATGGGGAGGCCGTTCATCAATCCATGCCTTTCAGGTGTCTCCATCATTGCCCAAAAAAAAAAAAAAAATAATTAAATACAATACCCTTCAAATAAAATACATTAATAAATTAGGCTTGTCCCAAATCATATTAATTAAACCAATATACTTATAACATTGTTTCACCACATACCCATTTTTTAAACAATTCCTACAATATGTCACAGGGCCTGGCAACCGATCTAGATTGTGGTTGGCCTTCCAAACATATAAAACACAAAATTAAACTTTTGTTACATCAAAAACCTGCTGGCACACTCCGCCGCGTGTAGGACTCTTCCCAGAGAGGCTGAACAAGAGACCACTCTCAGACTGTCTGAATGACTGGGGCATGCAAGTGAGCAGGCTACAGGAGAACAGGACATGTGTCAAAGAAGAACAGTGTCTCTGTAATTGCGAGTGTGTTGGGAGTCTGTGTCACTGTGATTGTGAGTGTTGTGATTGTTATTTTGGTGAGTTTGTGTGATTGAGAAGCTTAGGTTTGTATGTGAGGCCAGGGGTGTGGCTGTGCTCCTCGAATCAGCGGTTTTTCTTCAATTTCTCGACTCACCCAGATGGTGGTAAAATCTGCATGGAGCCTACATGGCATGACCCGCGGACACAACATCGGTCGGAACCCGCCAGCCTTTAAAAAGTCACGTGGACATTATTGGCCCTATGACCGACATGACAACACTTGTCATGTGACTTGAAGTGGCTGCATTTGATTGGCAAGCTTTGTAATGGGTTTTTATTGGTTGAAATAGTCCGTGTGATAGAGATGTTGGCTGAAAGAAGGCGTCCCGAGACGAGAGAAATCATAGGAAATAGCTCTAGCATAGCAAAAATAAAATATATAAAATAAAGGTAACGACCGTCACGTCGCCAAATGGAACGGCGTAAAGTACCCCGTTCTTTCTTCAGATATTTACTCAGAAGTAAAAGTTAAAGTATGTTGACATAAAACTACTCCTAAAATTACAATTTATTCAAAAGTTACTCAAGTATTTGTAAGAGTAAATGTAGCGCGTTACGACCCACCTCTGGTGTTATTACACAGCCTGGGCTCTGTAAACTGGTATGTTGCTTAGCTACGGTGGGCCTTTGTTTACATACATTTGTTAAGGAGCTAGGCTGTGTATAACGCCCGAAAAAAATTCCACACGCACAGACAAACACAGGACAGACGGGTAACAGACAGACAGGTAGCGGATCATGAGGAGATATTCACTCAGTACAGACAGGTAGTGGATCATGAGGAGATATTCACTCAGTATACAGACAGGTAGTGGATCATGAGGAGATATTCACTCAGTACAGACAGGTAGTGGATCATGAGGAGATATTTCCTCAGTACAGACAGGTAGTGGATCATGAGGAGACATTCACTCAGTACAGACAGGTAGCCGAATCATGAGGAGATATTCACTGATTTAGACCAAAAAGTGATTTTGACAACAAAGCGTTCTCCAGAATCACTGACTGCTCCTTTAAAACTGAATTAGTGAATAAATCAAACATAACTGGTGAATAAATTGATTATTTTTTTTTAACCTTTATTTCTAAAGGTAAATCCCATTGAGACCGAAGACTCTTTATCAAGGGAAACCTGTTCCCATTCCCACGTTACCATTCACACACACATTCATACACCGATAGCAGCAGCTAACTATCGACATTCACACGAGGCAAGGTGGGTGAAGTGTCTTGCCCAAGGACACAACAACTGTGACACAGGTGGCAGGGCGGGGATCGAACCTCCAACCCTTTGATCATCTGTCGACCCGCTCTACCACCTGAGACACAGTCGCCCCAAATCTGAGTAATCTGAGTGATGTGCGTACCAGAATATGAAGACCAGGTCCTCCTTCTTGGACTCTTTGGTTTCGTAGGTGGCGTCGTACAGGCCGTATCTGCAGTCGTTCAGGGGAAGCAGTTTAACGAAACACGCGTAGGGATCCTCCACCGTCTCTCCGATGTCTCCCACGAGGATCTGCTTCTCCTCCTCCACGATGATCTTCTTCCTGTCTTCACTCAGGCAGAACAGAACTCCTTTCTTTCTCTTCTTCACGTCTTCAGTGGAGGACGACTTCCTCACCTGGGGGACGGGTTAGAAAGTGACACAGGTTACATGGGGGGAGGGAGGGAGAGAGAGACTTCCTCACCTGGGGGACGGGTTAGAAAGGGACACAGGTTACATGGGGGAGGGAGGGAGGGAGAGGAGGACGACTTCCTCACCTGGGGGACGGGTTAGAAAGGGACACAGGTTACATGGGGGAGGGAGGGAGAGAGGGAAAGAGAGAGAGAGCGAGAGAGAGAGAGAGAGAGACTTTCTCACCTGGGGGACGGGTTAGAAAGTGACACAGGTTACATGGGGGGAGGGAGGGAGAGAGAGAGACTTCCTCACCTGGGGGACGGGTTAGAAAGTGACACAGGTTACATGGGGGAGGGAGGGAGAGAGACAGACTTTCTCACCTGGGGGACGGG
>CM049408.1:32094673-32099673 GCA_026929865.2 Hyperoplus lanceolatus
TTTCAACTCTGTAATAATAATAATTAATAATAATTGCTTGGATTTATATAGCGCCTTTCATGATACTCAAAGCGCTTTACAGGGTTCCAGACAATTCATTCACACACAGTCATACCGGTGGTGGTAAACTACCATAGTAGCCACAGCTGCCCTGGGGCAGACTGACAGAAGCGAGGCTGCCATTCAGCGCCATCGGCCCCTCAGACCACCACCTCAAACATACAGCAGTCATACACATTCACACGAGGCAAGGTGGGTGAAGTGTCTTGCCCAGGGACACAACGACCATGACACAAGTGGCCGGGCTGGGATCGAACCGCCAACCCTAGGATCATTGGCCAACCAGCTTAACCACCTGAGCCACAGTCGCCTGTACTGTCTAATAAAGCTTTACTCCATAATTATGAACACCTGTACACCTGACACAGTGCTGTTACACTCACTCACCTTCATGTCGTTAAACACCCGGATGACCTCATCGTTCACTGTCACACCTGAAGCCTGAAGGAGCACACACACACACACACACACACACACACACAGGTTATTACACTATTCTAGACAACTACACATGACAGGTTAACGTTATATATCTGAAGTTTAGCCATTTTATTTTGTAGAGTCACGCTCTGTGTTTGATGAAGTCTCGACTTCTTTCTAAAACTTAAATCCACGTTTTGTTTTGCAGTTGGTGAGACTTGTTTTGAACCTAGATGACCAGACGTTGGATTCTCCTCTGTGATTATATCGTCTCTCACCCCGAACAGAGAAAGACAAAAACTCAAGTGAGGTTTCAATCATGTTTAAGTCGCGATAGATTTATTTTGAACACAGCTACAGGAGACATGGCGGTGGAATCTTTGCTCTGGTTTTACTTCTGTCAACTTTCCATTAATTTGGGAGTTTGGAAATATATGCAAAACAAATAGCAACAACAACAACACTGCTGGTGAGTGAGTGAGTGAGTGAGTGAGTGAGTGAGTGAGTGAGTGAGTGAGTGAGTGAGTGAGTGAGTGAGTGAGTGTGATTGATTTGATAAATCTGTATAAATGTGTGTGTACGTGTGTGTGTGTGTGTGTGTGTGTGTGTGTGTGTGTGTGTGTGTGTGAGAGAGAGAGAGTGTGAGTGTGTGTGAGAGAGAGAGAGTGTGTGAGTGTGTGTGTGTGAGACAGTTTTGGGCCTTCACACAGACAGTGACTCTGCAGTCTGTCTGTCTGTCTCTCTCTCTCTGAAACTAAACACACACTAAATCACACCCATTCCTTCAGCTGTACCCAAATAAATCCATTGATAATACACACGAGTGGACACAGCCTAGGCTCTGTAAACTGGCATGTAAACAAAGGGCCCTCAGGTAGCGGATCATGAGGAGACAGACAGGTAGCAGACAGACAGGTAGTGGATCATGAGGAGATGTTCACACAGTACAGACAGGTAGTGGATCATGAGGAGACAGACAGGTAGTGGATCATGAGGAGATATTCACTCAGTACAGACAGGTAGTGGATCACGAGGAGATATTCACTCAGTACAGACAGGTAGTGGATCATGAGGAGATATTCACTGATTTTGACAAAAAGGGTTCTCCTGACATCACTGACTGCACCTTTAATAAGTTGTTTGTTGAATAGTTTAGTGAGTTTATTAATAGTTATTGAGTGAGTCAGTGGTTATAGCCTCAGGCCTACACACACACACACACACACACAGTGACTCTGCACTCTGTCTCTCTCTCTGCCTGTCTGTAACTCACACACACTAACCCAAACCCATTCCTTCAGCTGGACAACTTTAAATTAACGTTAAAGTGTCAGTGTGTCCGGTAGTAAACTGGCCCTGGTTCCAACCCAACAGGAAGAACCATAGGAAGGGCTTTAACGGTGCTAAGATGGCGGCCCCGGGGCACACGGCCTGGGGGTAAACTTAGGCCTGGCATAGCACGGAACGGTACCGGGAACCCACGCCTCCTAGCTTTAGTCTTTACAGGTCAAAAGTACCGAAATCAGACGAACTTTAATCACCGTAAATACGAAAAATCTTCGCCAAACAGAAAACCGTTAGTTGAGTTTTCAACGTGACGTCAGCCCCGAGTAACGGTCGCTGCCGTCTGTGGCTAACTAACTCTATGCTAATGCCCAACGCTAAGCCTTATAGGGTTGTAAAAGGGACTGCTACCATTATTTCGACAGCTCAAAATACATAATTCCAATTTGTTTGAAAGTCGATGAAGTTACTATTAAGTTGACTTCGGCAGATATTTATAAGCGATGACTTGTGGATGAGTTTCAGCCGCAGTTGGCAGCAAGAATACGGCTAGCGCTAGCACACCCACCAACCCTCCTCACACCTAACCGGCATTCTGATTTAGAGACGTCAATAAAATACTTTTTGGTTAACACACAACTTAGTTAGTCGCTCATGAATGTCCGTCAAACTTCAAAATAACTTCATAATATTTCTGTTTTAATAGGAAATGTGTGTGTGATTATTTAGGTGTGTTAATTACAGGCCGTCGGTCGGACTAATGGCATGGCTAAAACCTTGTGTTCATGTTTCTTCTGACGTAAAGTGAGTGACAGTGACTGCGGCTGCATTGACGCGGAAAGTGAATCCACGAGCCAACTCAGCTGAGATTTATCAAAAACAAAATCAGTTAGAGAAATAAATAAGGATTGTATTTATACTTATACATTGGTTTGATTTATACAGAGTATTTTGGTAACCCAACTAGACAGTATCACGATTCTATGGCCTCTCTTGTACCAAATGAATCCAAATCCATTTATCCAAATTAAAATATTTAAGTGTAAGTAACTTCGCTCCTAACTAACGGCTGGTTTTACTACATTCAGCATGAAATGTTCCTCAAAATAAATGTTACCACTGAAATATATATATTTTTTAATGCTAACGGCTAAGCTAAGCTAACATCACGTTGCTCCAGGGCACATAACGGTCCACCAGAGCCCGTGTAGCCGAACGCCAAGCACCAAGGAGCGGCCTTGGTCCACGCTGCTACCCGCCCCTAGGCCAACTGACCACCGGCTGCTCTCACCATGTTGTCCTCCTGTTGTTAGTCCAGTCCAGACCTTAGTTCCAGCGGTGTTCGGGGTGAAAGGGAGCGGGGAATGAGGCCAGCAGACCGGGGGAGGAGCAGGGCGATAGGGGGGGGCGGAGAGAGGGGGGGGCATACAGTAGTCTAATGGGGGAACACGTGGTTGCTATCTAACCATGTAGCCTACTGTATAAGGATCGAACATTTGTTTTTCTTTCTTTCTGTTACTTAGTGAAGCCATGCAGTAACAACACACACAAATGGACGTTACAGGTGCAGTCAGTGATTCTGGAGAACGCTTGTTGTCTAAATCACTTTGTCAAAATCAGTGAATATCTCCTCATGATCCGCTTCCTGTCTGTCTGTCTGTCAGTACTGTGTGTGTGTGTGTGTGTGTGTGTGTGTGTGTGTGTGTGTGTGTGTGTGCGCTAAACAAAATTGGTGTTAAAGGTGCAGTGTCACGGCATCCTAGTCGATGATGCCTCGGGGGCATTAACTGGTGGGTTTTGATAAACGTACTTAGAAACGTTGTTTTTCCAAAAAGTATTTATTTTCGAAACAAAAATTGAGCAAAAAAGAAGCTTTCAAAACAACAAGTTAATTCTAAACTAAACGAAAAGCGAGAACAAACATTTAATCCAAGTGGTCAAAGTGATATGAGCACCACAGTACTCGCTCCACCTGGTAACATGCTGGACGCCTGGCTCTCAGTACTCGCTCCACCTGGTAACATGCTGGACTGCCTGGCTGCCCTCAGTACTCGCTCCACCTGGTAACATGCTGGACTGCCTGGCTGCCATACACAGGTGCCATTAACTGCAGGTGGCCCACGACCACGCCCCCCAACCATCTAATCATTAAATTAACATTTAAACATTGTTAACAATTAATACATTCTTTTAACCTAAAGATGGCTGTGACATGCAGTGTGTAGAATTTATGACATTTTTCCTAACCGACTTGGTTCAAATTTAATATGACATTTTTTATCATGTTTTAATTATTGTTAAATCACTTGAAAATGAAATTGTTTCTTTTATTTCCTTCGAAGAAACCTTTTATATCTCCATAGGAGCGGGGCGCTGAGGCCGCCATGTTGCACCGCCATGTTTCTACAGTAGCACAGAACGGACAAACTTAGCGGCCTTACAGGTTTTTATATATAGTGGGCGTCCTGGGGAAATGCACCTGTTGGAAGACCAAGAAGAAGAAGAAGTACTATAGAATAAATAACTAAATACATCTTCACCTCATCATTTTTTTTTTTAACCTTTATTCATACAGGTAAATCCCATTGAGTCCGAAGACTCTTTTTCAAGGGAGACCTGTTCCCATTTACACGTTACCATTCACACACATTCATACACCGATAGCAGGCTAACTATTGACATTCACACGAGGCAAGGTGGGTGAAGTGTCTTGCCCAAGGACACAACAACTATGACACAAGTGGCAGGGCGGGGATCGAACCTCCAACCCTTTGATAATCAGCCGACCCGCTTTACCAACTGAGCCACAGTCACCCCAAAACTTGATATTGTGGAAAGACTTGAGGCAGTGGTGGATGATGCAATCTTTAGTAACTATAGCTTCTTGTCCTTGGAAGGCCACCGTAGCTTCTGTAAATTCCACAAAAAGGTAAGTGCAAGGGAGCGTTGACATCTACAATCTCATCACTTGATGCCACTAAACATTCCGATATTACACACTGTACCTTTAATAATCTGTGTAAATGGTAAATGGACTTGTATAGCGCTATATCTCCGTTTATCACAGACCCGAAGCGCTTTACATTGTTTTTGTACACATTCACCCAGTCACACACACATTCATACACCGATAGCAGCAGCTACCACGCAGGGTAGGCTTAGCACTAGGGTGCTAAGCTAACTAAGCTAACTATCGGGAGCAATTCGGGGTTCAGTGTCTTGCCCAGGGACACTTC
>CM049408.1:32104673-32107173 GCA_026929865.2 Hyperoplus lanceolatus
GAGTATTTACCTGTGTGTATTTACCTGAGTATGTACCTGTGTGTGTGTTTACCTGTCTGTTTACCTGTGTGTGTACCTGTGTGTAACTGTGTATTTACCTGTGTGTCTGTTTACCTGTGTGTGTACCTGTGTATTTACCTGTGCTAGTAGCTGCCTGTCTCTTGCTGGCCTGAGGTGGCTTGTTGGAGGTTTTGCTGGCCTGAGGTGGCTTGTTGGAGGTTTTGCTGGCCTGAGGTGGCTTGTTGGAGGTTTTGCTGGCCTTGTTGTTGGGAGTGATTTGGACCTCTGAGCTCAGTCTGGCGCTGACTCGACTCCCGGAGCGCGGAGCAGGTTTCACCACTGTGGGCGTGGCCTTGGCCGAAAGGGGCGTCACCTTAGATGATGTGGGTGTGGCCTTCTTACCAGAGGACCTGTGATTGGTCAGAATCAGTAGACCCAGTTCAAGATTGAAGATGGTTTTATTGTCTTATGCATATTAACAATCAGAGAGCAGGCGCTGGCAATGAAACCCTTTAGTCCTGCCCCTCCAGCAGGGCAATATGAAGCATAAGACTTAAATAATAAAAAACCAAAACAACAGTAATAATAACAGTAACAAGAAACCTGGAGGCTGCCGAGTTCTTCCCTGCTGAGCTGCTGTTCTTGGGCGTGGCCTGTTGAGATTTGGGGGTCACCGGTTGGCTCCTTCCTTTAGTAGGCGGGACCTGATGGCCTTTGGCGGTCACTGATTGGTTCCTGCCTTTAGGGGGCGGCGCCGGGCTCTTCTTGGCGCTGCAGAGATAATCCAAGGTTTGAGCATTATGATTCAGTAATAAACATGATTCATTTTATTTTGGCATTTTTATGCTTTATTGATAGTGTAGAGACAGAGTTGAAATGGGGCAGAGAGGGGGAGTGACATGCAGAGAACGACCGCGGGCTGGAATCAAACCCGGGTCCGCTGCTGGCCGAGGCCCATGCAACGGGGGGGGGGGGACGCCCACCAACTGAGCTAAGGGGGGACGCCCTACCAACTGAGCTAAGGGGGGGACGCCCTACCAACTGAGCTAAGGGGGGGACGCCCTACCAACTGAGCTAAGGGGGGGACGCCCTACCAACTGAGCTAAGGGGGACGCCCTACCAACTGAGCTAAGGGGGGACGCCCTACCAACTGAGCTAAGGGGGGACGCCCTACCAACTGAGCTAAGGGGGGGACGCCCTACCAACTGAGCTAAGGGGGGGACGCCCTACCAACTGAGCTAGAGGGGGGGACGCCCTACCAACTGAGCTAAGGGGGGGGGGACGCCCTACCAACTGAGCTAAGGGGGGGACGCCCTACCAACTGAGCTAAGGGGGGACGCCCTACCAACTGAGCTAAGGGGGGGGACGCCCTACCAACTGAGCTAAGGGGGGGACGCCTACCAACTGAGCTAAGGGGGGGGGGGGCCCTACCAACTGAGCTAAGGGGGGGACGTCAACTGGAGCTAAGGGGGGGGAGCCCACAACTGAGCTAAGGGGGGGACGCCCTATCAACTGAGCTAAGGGGGGACGCCCTACCAACTGAGCTAAGGGGGGACGCCCTATCAACTGAGCTAAGGGGGGACGCCCTATCAACTGAGCTAAGGGGGGGCGCCCTATCAACTGAGCTAAGGGGGGGGACGCCCTACCAACTGAGCTAAGGGCGCCCCATCTGCGTCTTTTTTAAAACACCCAAGGACCCACTTCACAAAACAAAAGGAAACGCAACAAATCTAAAAAGTAAATTCAAGGTCAATAGTTTAAAAAAATGTAGTAATAGTATTAAAATATAGATATTAAAACGTATTGTTGTGTATATATTTATTTGGGGGAAAATCTATATAAAAAAAAATAATAAATTGATGTAAAAATTGAAAAGGTAAAAGAAAATTGCATAATTAAAACTAAAATATTAAAAAAAAAAATCTAATTTACAGGGTGGATCTTGTAATAGGTCAATGGGTGGAATAGAATAGAGAAAATTAAATAGAAAAGTTTTTATCTTAATCTTAAAAGCAGATTCTATTATATCTGTATGTACGCTCTCTGTACAGACTAATGTCACAAGTATCTGCTCAGTAGATTTTGCACTAGGCATGTCATTAAAAAAAAAAAAATCAATAAGCCGGTTTTAAGTTGGGAGATAATGAACAAACAAACAAAATTGAAAAAAAAGAGAAAAAATAAAATTAATAATAATAATAATAATAATAATAATAATAATAATAATAATAATAATAATAATAATAATACAAAAAAACAATAAAAAAAAAGAAAAACTTACTTGACCGGTATTTCTTCCTCTTCCTCCTCTGACTCTTCCTCTTCCTCTGTCTCCTCCTCTTCCTCCTCCGTCTCCTCCTCTTCCTCATCCTCCTCTTCCTCGTCTACAGAGGAGCGCTGGCGGGACGGGACGCGACTCGCCCTCTGTTTGGGTCTGCAGTCCGGACAGAACCAATCTCCCTCTGGAACATTCTGACACACAGTACCAGGGTTAGACAGG
>CM049408.1:32114673-32122173 GCA_026929865.2 Hyperoplus lanceolatus
CCGTGTTCGTTTACACGTACCTGTGTGTGTGTGTGTGTGTGTACGTCCCTGTGTATGTGTGTGTGTGTGTGTACGTCCCTGTGTATGTGTGTGTGTGTGTGTACGTCCCTGTGTATGTGTGTGTGTGTGTATGTGTGTGTACGTCCCTGTGTATGTGTGTGTGTGTGTGTGTCCGTGGAAGTGAGTGAGTGAGTGGCTAGCTTGTCTCTTTCCGGTCTAAGTGTGCATACCAGTGTGTGTGTGTGTGTGTGTGTGTGTACGTACCAGTGTGTGTGTGTGTACGTCCCTGTGTGTGTGTGTGTGTGTGTGTGTGTGTGTGTGTGTGTGTGTACGTACCAGTGTGTGTGTGTCCAGTGTGTGTGTGTGTGTGTGTGCGTACCAGTGTGTGTGTGTGTGTGTGTGTGTGTGTGTGTGTGTGTGTGTGTGTGTGTGTGTGTGTGTGTGTGCGTACCAGTGTGTGTGTACGTACCAGTGTGTGTGTGTGTGTGTGTGTGTGTGTGCGTACCAGTGTGTGTGTATTGCGTGACGTCAGCATTGTGCAGCAGCGTGGCTAGCTTGTGGCGCTCCTGGATTAGCGCTTCTCTCAGACTGCTCTCGCGGTGACCTCGGGGGTTCAGAGCGTCTATCAGCTGGTCCACTTCCTGCTCTGAGCTGAAGAACAGCCATTGGTTGGGTCTGTCCACGGCCGGCCAATCAGACGAGGGCAGGGGGAGGGGCTAGAGCCAGGGCTGACCAATAGGAGAGAAGGGTTTGATCATTAGAGAAACCTCACACATCCTTCTTAGCCCTGTTTCTGTGTCACAGGAAGTTAGCTAATAGGACCAAATCACTTACTGAGCCTTTAAAGGGGCAGTGTGTAATATGACATCATCAAGAAAGTTCTAAAATGCAACGCTCCCTGGGTAACCCCACCCCTTTAGAATAATAACAGAAGCTACAGTGGCCTTCAAGGACAAGAACAATTCTACATTCTAAACAATGCTCCTGATGACATTCCAAAAACATGGATTCCTCCATAAGACTTGCCCGCTCAATGGACAAAATGTAATATTAATATTTGTAATTCTCCGCTCAGGAGGATAATTCAGATTATTGGCAGAGGTGATTTTACACCAATGAGGACATATTTATGAATGAGGATATTGATTTTAGCTGATAAATTACTTAAAATGTTACACAGTGCCCCTTTAACAGGACCAGAGCCAAAGTCAAACCCAGCTTCACTACCACCTCCTCGTCCTCCATCTTGACTTTTGTTTTTCATTTTATTCATTATTTTTAAATTAATTATATATTTTACACTCATGTATTTGCATTTAATTTTATTAACATATTTTGTTTGTAAGATGCAAATTTTTACCAAAACATTTAGTCAATTCCAAAACATTTACCTTTTTGCTGCAACTCTCAGTTCTTTTAAATCGAGTCTGAAGACTTTTTTGTTTCCATTTTAACCTGCAATCTTTATTTTATTTGCTTCTTTTATCTGCTTTTAAATCGAGTTTTCATTTTTTTTTTTTTTTTATTTGCTTCTTTTATTCGCTTTTAAATGTTTTCTAATGTGTTGTATGTATTCTAGTCTTGCCCCTGTAAAGCACTTTGAGTGGCCTTGTGTCTGCATTGTGCTATAGAAATAAACCTGCCTTTCCTTTATTCCTTTCCCAGATATTTCTTGACCGTGGGAAAGAACCCCAACAGGACCAGATCTTGGAACCCTTTACAACTTCCGACAGTGGAAACTCAAATAAGCACTGTCCTGCCTTTCCTCGTTTGGCGCACACACACACAGGCACACACACACACACACACACACGCACGCACATGCACGCACGCACGCACGCACGCACACACACACACACACACACACACACACACACACACACACACACACACAGCTCCCTACCTTTCCTCTTCAGGCTCCTCCTTCATTGCCTCCTCTTCTTCCTCCTCCATCTTGGCTCCTGTCTCCCCCTCTCCCGCCATCTTGGCTCCTGTTTCCTGAGCTTCAGGCTTGGGGTTAGGGACCAGCATGTCAGCGGTGAGGCCGAAGCCGTCTTCCTCCACTAGCAGAGCACAGGCCGAGGGCAGCAGCCAGTAGCGCCGGTAGAGACGGTCTCTACCCAGAGGCAGGAGGGAGGTACAGGCTGAAGCTTTCTGGATACGCTCAAGCAGCTCTTTGGCCTGTTGGGGGGGGGGGACAGAGAGACAGGGAGAGAGAGAGAGAGAGACAGGGAGAGAGAGAGAGGAGAGAGAGAGACAGGGAGAGAGAGAGACAGAGAGAGAGAGAGAGAGAGACAGGGAGAGGGAGAGAGAGAGAGAGAGACAGGGAGAGAGAGAGACAGGGAGAGAGAGAGAGAGGGAGAGAGAGAGAGACAGGGAGAGAGAGAGAGAGACAGGGAGAGGAGAGAGAGAGAGAGAGAAGGGAGAGAGAGAGAGAGAGAGAGAGAGAGAGAGAGAGACAGGGAGAGAGAGAGAGAGAGAGAGAGAGAGACAGGAGAGAGAGAGAGAGAGAGAGAGAGAGAGAGAGAGAGAGAGGGAGGGAGAGAGAGAGAGAAGGGAGAGAGAGAGAGACAGGGAGAGGGAGAGAGAGACAGGGAGAGAGAGAGACAGGGAGAGAGAGAGAGAGACAGGGAGAGGGAGAGAGAGAGAGAGAGACAGGGAGAGAGAGAGAGACAGGGGAGAGAGAGAGAGAGACAGGGAGAGGGAGAGAGAGAGAGAGAGAGACAGGGAGAGAGAGAGAGAGAGACAGGGAGAGAGAGAGAGAGACAGGGAGAGAGAGAGAGAGAGAGGGGAGAGAGAGACAGGGGGAGAGAGAGAGAGAGACAGGGAGAGAGAGAGAGACAGGGAGAGGGAGAGAGAGAGAGAGAGAGAGACAGGGAGAGAGAGAGAGACAGGGAGAGAGAGAGAGAGACAGACAGAGAGATAAATAGATAGATGGACAGACAGACAGTTATTATAATAATTTAACTTGAAGGTACAGGCAGCCGCTTTCTGGATACGCTCAAGCAGCTCTTTGGCCTGTGGATGGAGGGACACAATGCCTCCTCATGATCTGATCATAAACAGTATCTAGTTAGCATGCAGTATGCTACAACTGGGACATACTTTTACTTATTTATTTCATCCTAACATGGCTCCTTGATCTTGCCTCTTGCTTTTATAGCATGCTGTTTTCAACACTAAAAATCTTGGCCGGATGAAGTAGGACATCCGGGTACTTCTAACCATCCTAAATCTGAACACAAGAATCAGGACATCCTAAATCTGTTTTCTACCAAACTATATAGTAGAAAGTATGGGGACTGGGCCCCAGCCTTATATGGGTTGCATCTTAAACTGGTCTGATCTTGTCCTGCTCCTGTCTGTCTGTGTGTCTGTCTGTCTGTCTGTCTCACCTTGTCCTGCTCCTGTCTGTGTCTGTCTGTCTGTCTGTCTGTCTGTCTGTCTCAACTTGTCCTGTCTGTCTGTCTGTCTGTCTCACCTTGTCCTGTCTGTCTGTCTGTCTGTCTCACCTTGTCCTGTTCTGTCTGCAGCTCTTCTGCTGTTGGGCCCGGTGGAGGTTTGAGGTCAGAGGGCGATTCTGTCTCTGTGAGTTGAGCTGCAAAACAGAGACAGCAATTTAGAGACACCCACACACACACAGACACACACACACACACAAGAAGAGAGACACAGACACACACACACAAGAATGAGAGACACACACACACACACACACACACACACACACACACACAGAGAGACACACACACACACACAAGAATGAGAGACACACACACACACACACACACACACACAAGAGAGACACAGACACACACACACAAGAATGAGAGACACACACACACACACACACACACACAGACACACACAAGAGAGACACACACACTGACACAAGTAACAGACACACACACACACACACATACAGTAACAAGCAGAGACACACACAACACAAAGCAGTGACACAGTGACACAGTAACACACACATAGTGATACACACACATACAGTAATGCAGAGACCACACACACACACACACACACAAAGCAGTGACACAGTAACACACACACACACACACACACACACACACACACACACACACACACACACACACACACACACACACACACACACACACACACACACACACACACACACACACACACACACAGTGACACACACACACGCATCAAAGTCTTCACCTTTAACCTTCTTCTTATCGTCCTCTTCCTCCTTCTTTAGCTGCATTGGAAGTTCACTGCAGACACACACACACACACACACACACACACACACACACACACAGTAACACAGGGAACATGTCAACACACACACAGCAGTAGTATGTAGTCAGTCATTTATGTTGGTCCATGAATCTCCTTCTAAAAACAAATGAAAAAAAATCTCACAGGAGTATTGCTGTCTGTCAAACACACACACACACACACAGAGACACACACACACACACACACACACACACACACACACACACACACACACACACACACACACACACACACACACACACACACACCTGTGTGGAGGTAAGCCTGCCAGCTCCTTGAGTCTCTCCACCTTCTCTTGCATCCTCTGCTCCTGTTCTCTCAGCTTCTCCTCTTTACGAACACGCACCCTGGACAAGACAGACAGGCAGAGAGACAGACAGGCAGACAGACAGACAGGCAGAAAGACAGACAGAGAGAGGGAAAGACAGACAGACAGACAGAGGGAGAGACAGAGAGAGAGACAGGCAGACAGAGAGAAGGACAGACAGACAGACAGGCAGACAGAGAGAGGGAGAGAAGGGGGGAGAAGAGAGAGACAGGCAGACAAAGAGAGGGAGAGACAGAGGGAAAGACAGACAGACAGAGAGAGAGAGAGACAGAGAGAAGGACAGACAGACAGACAGACAGGCAGAGAGACAGACAGAGAGAGGGAAAGACAGACAGAGGGAGAGACAGAGAGAGAGACAGGCAGACAGAGAGAAGGACAGACAGACAGACAGGCAGACAGAGAGAGGGAGAGACAGAGAGAGAGACAGGCAGACAAAGAGAGGGAGAGACAGAGGGAAAGACAGACAGACAGAGAGAGAGAGAGACAGAGAGAGACAGGCAGACAGAGAGAGAGACAGACAGAAGGACAGACAGACAGACAGGCAGACAGAGGGAGAGAGACAGGCAGACAGTGAGGGAACTTTATTTATAACAACAAGACAAAGGTAATTTTATGTTAGTCTTCAAGAGTGAGTGAGTGAGTGAGTGAGTGAGTGAGTGAGTGAGTGAGTGAGTGAGTGAGTGAGAGAGTGAGTGAGTGAGAGAGGAGTGGGGAGTGAGTGAGTGAGTGAGTGAGTGAGTGAGTGAGTGGGTGGGAGTGAGTGAGTGAGTGAGTGAGTGAGGCCTGTGTCTATGTGTGTACTGTAAGGTGTGTGAGTGAGTGAGTGAGTGAGTGAGTGAGTGAGTGAGTGAGTGAGTGAGTGAGTGAGTGAGTGAGTGTGTGTGTGAGTGAGTGAGTGAGTGAGTGAGGCCTGTGTCTATGTGTGTACCTGTAAGGTGTGTGAGTGAGTGAGTGAGTGAGTGAGTGAGTGAGTGAGTGAGTGAGTGAGTGAGTGAGTGAGTGAGTGAGTGAGTGTGTGTGTGAGTGAGTGAGTGAGTGAGTGAGGCCTGTGTCTATGTGTGTACCTGTAAGGTGTGTGAGTGAGTGAGTGAGTGAGTGAGTGAGTGAGTGAGTGAGTGAGTGAGTGAGTGAGTGAGTGAGTGAGTGAGTGAGTGAGTGAGTGAGTGAGGCCTGTGTCTATGTGTGTACCTGTAAGGTGTGTGAGTGAGTGAGTGAGTGAGTGAGTGAGTGAGTGAGTGAGTGAGTGTCTGTCTGTCTGTCTGTCTGTCTGTCTGACTACGTGTGTGTGTGTGTGTGTGTGTGTGTCTCTCTCTCTCTCTCTCTCTCCGTGTGTCTGTCTGTCTGTCTCTCTCTCTCTCCGTGTGTCTGTCTGTCTGTCTGTCTCTCCTTGTGTCTGTCTGTCTGTCTCTCTCTCTCTCTCTCCGTCTGTCTCTCTCTCCGTGTGTCTGTCTGTCTCTCTCTCCGTCTGTCTCTCTCTCCGTCTGTCTGTCTGTCTCTCTCTCTCCGTCTGTCTGTCTGTCTCTCTCTCCGTCTGTCTGTCTGTCTGTCTGTCTGTCTGTCTCTCTCTCTCTCTCTCCGTCTGTCTGTCTGTCTCTCTCTCTCTCTCCGTGTGTCTGTCTGTCTGTCTGTCTGTCTCTCTCTCTCCGTCCGTCCGTCTGTCTGTCTCTCTCTCTCCGTCTGTCTCTCCCTCCCTCCCTCCGTCCGTCTGTCTGTCTGTCTGTCTCTCTCTCCGTCTGTCTGTCTCTCTCTCTCTCCGTCTGTCTGTCTGTCTGTCTCTCCGTCTGTCTCTCTCTCTCTCTCTCTCCGTCCGTCTGTCTGTCTCTCTCTCCGTCTGTCTCTCCCTCCGTCTGTCTGTCTGTCTCTCTCTCCGTCCGTCTGTCTGTCTCTCTCTCCGTCTGTCTCTCCCTCCGTCTGTCTGTCTGTCTCTCTCTCCGTCCGTCTGTCTGTCTCTCTCTCCGTCTGTCTCTCTTTCTCTCTCTCCGTCTGTCTGTCTGTCTATCTACCTGTGAGCAGCCTCCACCCTCTCTCTCTCCGTGTGTCTGTCTCTCTCTCCGTCTGTCTGTCTGTCTGTCTCTCTCTCTCCGTCTGTCTGTCTCTCTCTCCGTGTGTCTCTCTCTCTCTCCGTCTGTCTCTCTCTGTCTCCGTCTGTCTCTCTTCTCTCTCTCTCCGTCTGTCTGTCTCTCCCTCCGTCTGTCTGTCTGTCTGTCTATCTACCTGTGAGCAGCCTCCACCCTCTCTCTCTTGTGCTGTCTGGACTGTATCTCTCTCAGCTCGCCGCGGGCCGAGCGCTGGTCCTCTACACAGTCTTCTATGAGGTCTCTGGTGGAGGCTAAGGTCAGCAGCTTCCCCAGCAGGGCTCCAAGGATCTTCAGCTTCTCCCCTGGAACACACAGCAGGAATGGCTTGGTTTTTTTTGGGCATTTTTCTGCTTTATTGATAGTGTAGAGACAGAGGTGAAATGGGGCAGAGAGGGGAGTGACATGCAGAGAACATAATAGTAATACATAAACGATATATAATAATGAATCCTCCCTACAAACCTGGGGTGAGATCATGGGGAAAACGGGAAAAAGTTTAAAAATAATTTGTTTGGCAAATTTTTTCACAATTGGATAAATTAAATAGTATACTTTGTGTGCCTGTGTGTGTGTGTGTCTGTATTCCGTGTGTGTGTGCCTGTGTGTGTGTCTGTATTCCGTGTGTGTGTGTGTGTGTGTGTCTGTATTCCGTGTGTGTGTGTGTGTCTGTATTCCGTGTGTGTGTGTGTGTGTGTGTGTGTGTGTGTGTGTGTGTGTGTGTGTGTGTGTGTGTGTGTCTGTATTCCGTGTGTGTGTGTGTGTCTGTATTCCGTGTGTGTGTGTCTGTATTCCGTGTGTGTGTGTCTGTATTCC
>CM049408.1:32149673-32154673 GCA_026929865.2 Hyperoplus lanceolatus
TCTGCTACCTGTCTGTCTCCTCATGATCCAATACCTGTCTGTCTGCTACCTGTCTGTACTGTGTGAATATCTCCTCATGATCCACTACCTGTCTGTACTGTGTGTGCAGTATTAATGCACAGCCTAGGCTCTGTAAACTGGTCTGTTGTTAGCTACGGTGGGCCCTTTGTTTACATACCAGTTTATGGAGCCCGGCCTGTGCATTAACTCACACTCACTCACACACACACACACTCACTCACCCCCCCCACACACCCCGCCCCACTCACTCACCCCCCCCCACACACACACACACACACACACACCCCCCCCCACACCCCCCCCCCCCCCACACACACACTCCCGCCCCACTCACTCACCCCCCCCCACACACACTCCCCCCCCCACTCACCCAGGGCCTGTGTGCGGTGCGAGCCACAGTTTAAACAGTAGTTTCGGCTCATGGCTCCGTCTTCACACAGAGAATCGACTTGATCTTCATCGAACAGAAAACTGTCAACGTGCACAGTGGGGCGCGCACACTGCTGCATCTGGGAGGCAAGGGGCAGGTTACTGTGTGTGTGTGTGTGTGTGTGTGAGTGTGTGAGTGAGTGAGTGAGTGAGTGAGTGAGTGAGTGAGTGAGTGAGTGAGTGAGTGAGTGAGTGAGTGAGTGAGTGAGTGAGTGAGTGAGTGAGTGAGTGAGTGAGTGAGTGAGTGTGTGTGTGAGTGAGTGAGTGAGTGAGTGAGTGAGTGAGTGAGTGAGTGAGTGAGTGAGTGTGTGTGTGTGTGTGTGTGTGAGAGAGAGAGTGTGAGTGTGTGTGTGTGTGAGAGAGTGTGAGTGTGCGTGTGTACTTCTACAACTGTTTTTGTTAGAACCAATTTGAGCTTTAGACCTTTTGACATTTAGTCCGGTTCTCCCTTTGGGACAGGCCTTTAAAGGGCTGTTTGAGGGTTAACACTAGGTTTTAAGGACAGGCCTTTAAAGGGCTGTTTGAGGGTTAACACTAGGTTTTAAGGACAGGCCTTTAAAGGGCTGTTTGAGGGTTAACACTAGGTTTTAAGGACAGGGCGTTGGGTTAAGGACAGGCCTTTTAAAGGGCTGTTTGAGGGTTAACACTAGGTTTTAAGGTTCAGGTATGAATTAGGTTTATGTTAGGGTTAGTGTAAGGGTTGGGGTTAGGCATTTAGTTTAGATGGTTAGGGTTAGGGTAAGGGGCTAGGGAATGCATTATGTCAATGAATGTCCTATAGAGTATAGCCTTACACACACACACACACACACACACACACACACACACACACACACACACACACACACACACACACACACACACACACACACACACACACACACACACACACACACACACACACACACACACACACACACACACACACACACACACACCTTGCTGTATGCGGTGGTCTCGCTGGGCAGCATGGCGTCAGCAGGCAGAGCTGACCTCAGGTCAGACGAGATGTTCTGAAGAATCACTGTGCTGTTGTCGGTCAGGAGAGCGTCAAACTCATCTGGAGATCACAACACTTTACAGTTCATTCAGTGAGTGAGTGAGTGAGTGAGTGAGTGAGTGAGTGAGTGAGTGAGTGAGTGAGTGAGTGAGTGAGTGAGTCTGTGAGTGAGTGAGTGAGTGAGTGAGAGTGTGTGGTGGTGTGTGTGTGAGTGTGTGTGTGTCGGTCTGTGAGTGAGTGAGTGAGTGAGTGAGTGAGTGAGTGAGTGAGTGAGTGAGTGAGTGAGTGTGTGTGTGTGTGTGTGTGTGTGTGTGTGTGTGTGTGTGTGTGTGTGTGTGTGTGTCGGTCTGTGAGTGAGTGAGTGAGTGAGTGACTGTATTGCACTTTTGCCTCTTAGACAGTTTGGAGAGACAGAGATAAAAGAGAAAGGGATAGATAGATGGATATAGAAATTCACCACCTCATAGACAGAGCAGACTGTATGAAGGTGTTCTGACCATGTATATAGTATTGTGAGTGAGTGAGAGAGTGAGTGAGTGAGTGTGTGAGTGAGTGAGAGAGAGAGTGAGTGAGTGTGTGTGAGCGTGAGTGAGTGAGTGAGTGAGTGAGAGAGAGAGAGAGAGAGAGAGCGTGTGTGAGAGAGAGTGTGTGAGTGAGTGAGAGAGTGAGAGAGTGAGCGTGTGTGTGTGTGAGTGAGTGAGTGAGAGCGTGTGTGTATTTTGGAGTTTACCTCAAAGACTGTATATAGGTCTGTTTACCTGTTGTTTTCATCCAGTGGAGGACCAGCGGGAGATGTGTCGGGTTCACGCCGCTCAGCAGACGCTTCAGTCCGGCTTGAGCTTCACTGAAATCCATCGCAACCTCCGATAGAAAAACACTATCTATTAACTTTACTGTGTGTGTGAGATCTTTACCCAGAGCCCACAGCGTGTGTAGAGCTGCTGCTGCTACTGCGCATGCGCGTTAAGGTTTGGGACAACAGTGTTAAGGTGGAACCGAGAAACATACCAACCCGACCTCTGTTAAATTCAAATGGTTGACTGTGCCATATAGTGTAATACACAACTTATACATATTTCAAATGTTTTTAATCTGTTCTTGTTTGATTAAAAATGTAATTAAAGCTGCAGTGTGTAGAATTTTGGGTTTTATTTCCTAGCAGATTTTGTAGAAAGTAATTATAATATCCATAAGTACATTTAATTTAGTGCATAATCGCTGAAAAAAAGTTTTGAATGATTATTTTCCCCTTAGAAAGGGTCTCATATATGTCCATATTTCTGCATATCTTAGACCAAGGCCTAGTGCCGCCATCTTGAAAGTGTCATAGTTGGAATGTCATCAGGTGCATTGTTTAAAATGTAGAATTGTTCTTGTCCTTGAAGGCCACTGTAGCTTCTGTTATTATTCAAAAGGGGTGGGGTTACCCAGGGAGCGTTGCATTCTATAACTTTGTAGAACTTTCTTGATGATGTCATATTACACACTGCACCTTTAATATTCAAATGGTTGACTGTGCCATATAGTGTAATATAATAATATATATATATATATATTTTTAAACTTATACATCTTTTAACAGGCCTGGATCAAATAAAATCAAATACATCAAGCGTCCCTCCGTCGGGTTATCAGTCCACCTTAAGAAGAAGAATAGGGTTTTTTTTCCTTTATTTTGGAAAAACTTTATGGAGTTTGTGATGTTTACAAATTCACATGTCAGTGCAACGCAGCTCAACACCGCCGCCTGCTGTTTGACGAGTGTAAATGCACCTGCCCCACAGACACACACACACACGAACACACACTGTGCCCTTATATCATGCCTTATATACTATCTATGACACACACACACGAACACACACTGTGCCCTTATATCATGCCTTATATACTATCTATGACACACACACACAAACACACACACACACACACACACAACACACACACACACACACACACACACACACACACACACACACACACACACACACACACACACACACACACACACACACACACACACACACACACACACACACAATTGGCAATTTGTCTGTCTGTTTTTGTGGTATCTTAAAATGCATTTTCTAATGTCTAATCTTGATGTATTTCATGCCCCTGTAAAGCACTTTGAATGGCCTTGTGTGCGTGTGTGTGTGTGTGTGTGTGTGTGTGTGTGTGTGTGTGTGTGTGTGTGTGTGTGTGTGTGTGTGTGTGTGTGTGTGTTTTTATTTGCTTCTTTTATTATGTTTTTAAATCGAGTTTTAATTTTAATTTTATTTTTATTTGCTTCTTTTATTCGCTTTTAAATGTTTTATAATGTGTTTTATGTATTCTAATCTTGCCCCTGTAAAGCACTTTGAGTGGCCTTGTGTCTGAATTGTGCTATAGAAATAAACCTGTCTTGCCCTGCTTGCCTAACTTAGTTTTATTTTATTTTTTTTATTGATAAACTAAATGCAGAGCTCCTATAGGAGGAGAACACATGACGTCATTTGGTACAAAGACCAGAATACCACTAAACCAACAGGAGGGATTTATTATGAATCACAAGTCGAAAGCAAAAAGCATTTGGTAAACATTGAATAGCATATGTTCATCACAAGGCAAGGCAGGTTTATTTCTATAGCACAACTCAGACACAAGGCCACTCAGAGTGCTTTACAGGGGACAGATTAAAATACATAAAACACATTAGAAGACATTTAAAAGCGAATGAAAAGAAGTAGAACATTTAAATTAAATAAGAAGTACAGGTTAAAATGGAAACAGAAAAGTCTTCAGACTCGATTTAAAAGAGCTGAGGGTTGCAGCAGACCTCAAGTTCTCTGGGAGTTTGTTCCAGATATTTGGTGCATAAAAACTAAAAGCTGCTTCTTCTCGTTTAGTCCTAACTCTGGGGACTGTAAGTAAACCTGTCTGTCTGTCTGTCTGTCTGTCTGTCTGTCTGTCTGTCTGTCTGTCTGTCTGTCTGTCTGTCTGTCTGTCTGTCTGGCTCCTTGTTTAGTCCTAACTCTGGGGACTGTAAGTAGACCTGTCCCAGACGACCTAAGGGCTCTGGACGGTTCATAACGTATCAGCAGATCAGTAATGTATTTTGGCCCTAAACCATTTAGTGCTTTATAAACCAACATCAGTATTTTGAAATCAATTCTCTGAGTGACAGGAAGCCAGATATCACAGATATATTGAATTGAATTGAATGAATTAATTACATATCTCACATCAAAAAACAAAATGAAAAATGATGTTTAAATGACTTCACAAATGGCAGATAGTGATGTGATATGTCTGAAGGAGCAGGAAGAAGTATACACTTATTTAATCCTACCCCTTCTCCGTAGTTAAGATAATAATGTTATTATATTAGCTTCTTCATCATCATCATCATCAGCTTCTTGGATTCCTTATAATCTATCTATACAATACTGTATTTGATATTTCTGTTGCTTCTGAGATATTCATCAGAACAACAGCTGTCTGCATATTTCACACACACACACACACACACACACACACACACACACACACACACACACACACACGCACA
>CM049408.1:32232173-32234673 GCA_026929865.2 Hyperoplus lanceolatus
GTTTTGATTTTGTTGCCCTTTTTTCTTTTGCTTGCTAGCTGCCTTTTCCTGCTCTATTCTTTCCTTCTCTGAGGTGTCAGTAAGGATACAGCTTGACAATTTATTTCGTTATTTGTTTCCTTTTCTGGCTGTAGCCTTGAGATAACATGTGACAACCAACCCCCCAAAAAATTTGACGACCAACCCCAACCTGAATTTCTTGCTAGCATCAAGGCCAACAACCATCTGACAACTAATTAGCTTGCTAACCACAATCTAAACTATAGCTTACCCTTCACACTTTCTGAGGGTAACAAGTGTTTTGTTATAAACCCATTGTGTAAAAGCCTAGAAGAAAAATACTGAGAAGCAAAATATTTTGAATTTGACATGAAAAACACAAAACATCCTCTCACCTGAAATGCAGCAGTCTAACTCCAAGGAAGTCTATGTATGTGACCTCTGATCCCAATTCTGGACCTTTTTTATATCAACATTTCAGAGTTAGCGCGCTCTGGTGGCGAGATATAACGAATGTGACATCCAACCCATGTGACAAATTACCCCGTTCTCCCCTATGTATGTGTGTATATATGTGTATTTCTCAGTGTGTGTGTGTGTGTGTGTATTTCTCAGTGTGTGTCTAAGTGTGTGTGTGTGTGTCTGTCTCAGTGTGTATGTATGTGTATTTCTCAGTGTGTGGGTGTGTTAATAATCATCTGATCAGATCTTTATATTTGCAGTGTAAACGGTTGGAGCAGGATCTGATGCAGCAGAGGGCCAGCGAGGTAAATACACTCTCACTCACTCACTCACTCACTCACTCACTCACTCACTCACTCACTCACTCACTCACTCACTCACTCACACACTCACACACTCACTCACTCACTCACTCACTCACACACTCACACACTCACACACTCACTCACTCACTCACTCACTCACTCACACACTCACACACTCACTCACTCACTCACTCACTCACTCACTCACTCACTCACTCACTCACTCTCTCACTCACTCACTCACACACTCACTCACTCACTCACTCACTCACTCACTCACTCACACACTCACTTACTCACTTACTCACTCACTCATTGATACACTCACTCACTCACACTCACACACACACACACACACACTCACACACACTGAGACACACACACACTCACACATTCACTCACTCACTCACTCACTCACTCACTCACACACACACACACACACACACACACTGAGAAACACACACACACACACACACTCTCTCTTTGCATATTAACTGTTTTCTGTTTGATGGTGATTATGGGATGTCTGCTCCGTCGTCATGACAATCTGCCGTGGAGAAGCTGCAGGCTGTTTGCCAACAACTTGTTATTCAAACAGTGTGTGTGTGTGTGTGTGTGTGTGTGTGTGTGTGTGTGTGTCTCTGTGTGTGTGTGTCTCTGTGTGTGTGTGTCAGTGTGTGTGTGTGTGTGTGTCTGTGTGTGTGTGTGTGTGTGTGTGTGTGTGAGTAGAGCGTGTGTGTGTTTGTTGTCCATGTTAACAGAGCCAGTGTGTATATAAACTATATTATTTATCATGCTAGTCGGCTAAAGTAAATTTATGGGGCGCTCCGGTGGTGTAGTGGATAGAGCGTGTACCGTATTGGCTCGGTTCAAATCCGACCCGTGGACCTTTACTGCAGGTCATCTCTCTCTCTCTCTCTCTCTCTCTCTCTCTCTCTCTCTCTCTCTCTCTCTCTCTCTCTCTCTCTCTCTCTCTCTCTCTCTCTCTCTCTCTCTCTCAGCGCTTTTCACAGACGGGGTCACAAAGTGCTTTACAGTTTGCATAGAAAATAAAAGCAAAACAACGTCTAAGAATAAAATGAATTGAAAAAAACACAACAGATAAAATTATAAGCACATTAAAGGTGCAGTGTGTAATATGACATCATCACGAAAGTTCTACAAAGTTCTAGAATGCAACGCTCCCTGGGTAACCCCACCCCTTTAGAATAATAACAGAAGCTACAGTGGCCTTCAAGGACAAGAACAATTCTAGATTTTAAACAATGCACCTGATGACATTCCAACTATGACACTTTCAAGATGGCGGCACTAGGCCTTGGTCCAAAATATGCAGAAATATGGACATATATGAGACCCTTTCTAAGGGAAAAAAATAATAAAAAAAAAAAAAAATCAGCTATTATGCACTAAATTAAATGTACTTATGGATATTATAATTACTTTCTACAAAATCTGCTAGGAAATAAAACCCAAAATTCTACACACTGCAGCTTTAAAGAGAGACGTTACCCAAAAGCTGAACTTGTGTTAAGGGCCAATGCAAAACAAAATGAGTCTTAAGCAACGTTTTAAACTGGTCAACTATAAGGTCCTGGGAATAATAAAAAATAATATTTATAAATATTTATGAGTAGGGGAAGGTGGGTGATTTGTGCATTTTGGAAGTTGCAAAACCCCTTGTTTCTAGAAAACCGTGGAAGAAATTGGAAATGTGACCACATATTTAAGAA
>CM049408.1:32239673-32249673 GCA_026929865.2 Hyperoplus lanceolatus
CCCCCTGCTTGGATATCTGTCTCATGGAGTTCTCCAGTACTCTATATATGGAGAAAATCTGTTATGAGATTTCAGGGAAAGCAGAGAAGTTTAAACAGATATGTCAGCCCTCTCTCTCTCTCTCTCTCTCTCTCTCCCTCCCCCTCCCTCTTAGTTTAAACAGATATGTCAGCCTTTCCTGGACTATATAACAGTACTGAAGGGACCTACATGACACCTCGTTGACTCTTTATTTTCTGCTTAACATTTACCTTTAGTTTAAACAATGTCCTTAGAAACCTGTAAAGTAGAGGACGCCATTCTAGCTGTTATAGAAACCTGTAAAGTAGAGTACTCCATGTTAGCTGTTTATTTTATTTTGTCTTTTGTTTGTGTGTTCACTTCTACAGGTTTGTTTGTGTTCTTGAAAAAAAAAAAAGAATAAAGTATTTAAAATAAAGTTGTAGCGACGTGCTATATCTTCTGCCTCTCTTCTGGCCCGGCGAGCCATTCTGCTGAGGGGGAGGGAACCTGTCCCGCCCACTCACACACAATGGGCTGAGAGATGTTATGTCCTGTCTTTAGCTGGAGAAAATTAGATACTCGCTTCGGCAGTCCAGCGCAGGGTTTCAGAAAGCATGGGGACCTTTTCTGGGCTCATTTCAGGCTCTGTGAACTGGCAGTGACTTGGGAGGGATTATTATTATTATTATTATTATTATTATTATTATTATTATTATTATTATTATTATTATTATTATTATTATTTCATATTTCTTTTGTTGTTTGTTTTGAAGTGCCATAAGTAGTTTTTTATCTGTCCTTTTCATTTCAACCTGTGTGTCAACTGACGTGTATTTCCACCAATAGGAGCAGCTGCTGAGAGAAAGGGGAGGAGCTTTGGAGGAGCGGCGTCGGCTGGAGACGGAGCTACAGGGGCTGAGAACCAATCACAGGTCAGGATACTGGAGAGGTGGAATGGACAGGTTGTGTGAATGTGTTTGAGATTTTCAACCTTAAAGGGGCACTGTGTAACATTTTAAGTAATCTATTAGCTAAAATCAATATCCTCATTCATAAATATGTCCTCATTGGTGTAAAATCACCTAATATTACATTTTGTACATTGAGCGGGTAAGTCTTATGGAGGAATCCATGTTTTTGGAATGTCATCAGGTGCATTGTTTAAAATGTAGAATTGTTCTTGTCCTTGAAGGCCACTGTAGCTTCTGTTATTATTCTAAAGGGGTGGGGTTACCCAGGGAGCGTTGCATTCTAGAACTTTGTAGAACTTTCTTGATGATGTCATATTACACAGTGCCCCTTTAAAGTATTTACTCTTCATGCAGTGTGCTACAATTAGGACGTACTATTTTGTGGGCGCTGTGGTGAAGTATGTAGGGAGGTCGTCCAATGGGTTACAAGGTCGGTGGTTGGATCCCCCGTCTCCCCGCCACATGTCCAAGTGTCCCTGGGCAAAGAGACTCAGAACCCTAAATGTCTCCTGATAGTTAGCTTGCACCCTGCGTGGTAGCTGCTGCTGCTGCTGCTATCGGTGTGTGAATGGGTGAATGTGTACAAAACAATGTAAAGCGCTTTCGGTCTGTGAAAAACCTGTGAAAAGGGCTTTATAGGTGGAGTCCATTTACCATTTACATACATCGTTATATCATCAGCATATAAGGAAATCTTATGATTACCACCGCTACTGTCTAAAACCGTTAATGTTGTTCTATTGGACTATTTTTTTTTTTAAACAAATTTTATTGAATTTTTTTGAAATTTTTAAACAAACAAACAATCACCCACCCCACACCCCACACAATCCTTGGAAAAAACAAGCACAAAAATAACTTTGCACTTTGTTTTGTATTTATTTATTGTATTTTAACTTACGTATGGAAGCTATCTGAGAAAATGTGTGGTGGTATGTCTGTCTTGAAGCTGTTGTGGCACTGTGATTTCCTCTAATCATCTATCTATCTATCTATCTATTGGAGGCTGAAAGTCAGACGGAGCCGGTTTGATGCTGGATCAAGCTTTATTTAAAATGAGCATTGTGATGATTACACATCTTTCAGATAGGATAATCCATCGCTGCATAGACAGAGTGAATGCATTAGCAGAACAGTACAAGCTTTAACATGGAGGACTGAAGTGAAACGTCTCATTCAGGTCTGTGCCAGACTCACAATGTTCCCAGTAGAATCTAATCTGCTTGTTCATCACACAGATAGTTGTGTATTCTCTGTAGGCTTACTATGGGCAGTCAGGGAAATGTGTTGTAGTTAGATGTTACGGTGGGAATTTTAGGTGGAAGGATGGCCTAGAGGAAAGGTGGCCGACCTGTAACCATGATGCCTCTGGTTCCTCCTCCCAGTAACCATGAGGTCTCTGGTTCCTCCTCCCAGTAACCACAAGGTCTCTGGTTCCTCCTCCCAGTAACCATGAGGTCTCTGGTTCCTCCTCCCAGTAACCATGAGGTCTCTGGTTCCTCCTCCCAGTAACCATGAGGTCTCTGGTTCCTCCTCCCAGTAACCATGAGGTCTCTGGTTCCTCCCAGTAACCATGAGCTCTCTGGTTCCTCCTCCCAGTAACCATGAGGTCTCTGGTTCCTCCCAGTAACCATGAGGTCTCTGGTTCCTCCCAGTAACCATGAGGTCTCTGGTTCCTCCTCCCAGTAACCATGAGGTCTCTGGTTCCTCCTCCCAGTAACCATGAGGTCTCTGGTTCCTCCCAGTAACCATGAGGTCTCTGGTTCCTCCTCCCAGTAACCATGAGGTCTCTGGTTCCTCCTCCCAGTAACCATGAGGTCTCTGGTTCCTCCCAGTAACCATGAGCTCTCTGGTTCCTCCTCCCAGTAACCATGAGGTCTCTGGTTCCTCCTCCCAGTAACCATGAGGTCTCTGGTTCCTCCTCCCAGTAACCATGAGGACTCTGGTTCCTCTCAGTAACCATGAGGTCTCTGGTTCCTCCCAGTAACCATGAGGTCTCTGGTTCCTCCACCCAGTAACCATGAGGTCTCTGGTTCCTCCTCCCAGTAACCATGAGGTCTCTGGTTCCTCCCAGTAACCATGAGGTCTCTGGTTCCTCCCAGTAACCATGAGCTCTCTGGTTCCTCCTCCCAGTAACCATGAGGTCTCTGGTTGGATCCCCGGCACCGGACAGGAGGGTGTTAGTAGTAAAACTAGTGGTGGCTGCTATTTCATCTACGGTGCCCACCATCTCTACCATTGTGTCCTTGAGCAAGACACTTAACCCCAAACTGCTCCAGGGGCGCTGTACTATGGCTGACCCTGCCCTCTGACCCCCTCTGGAGTCTGTCTGTCTGTCTGTCTGTCTGTCTGTCTGTCTGTCTGTACTATGGCTGACCCTGCCCTCTGACCCCCTCTGGAGTCTGTCTGTCTGTACTGTGGCTGACCCTGTCCTCTGACCCCCTCTGGAGTCTGTCTGTCTGTACTATGGCTGACCCTGCCCTCTGACCCCCTCTGGAGTCTGTCTGTCTGTACTATGGCTGACCCTGCGCTCTGACCCCCTCTGGAGTCTGTCTGTCTGTACTGTGGCTGACCCTGCCCTCTGACCCCCTCTGGAGTCTGTCTGTCTGTACTATGGCTGACCCTGCGCTCTGACCCCCTCTGGAGTCTGTCTGTCTGTACTATGGCTGACCCTGCGCTCTGACCCCCTCTGGAGTCTGTCTGTCTGTGCTATGGCTGACCCTGCCCTCTGACCCCCTCTGGAGTCTGTCTGTCTGTACTGTGGCTGACCCTGCCCTCTGACCCCCTCTGGAGTCTGTCTGTCTGTACTATGGCTGACCCTGCCCTCTGACCCCCTCTGGAGTGTGTCTGTCTGTCTGTCTGTCTGTCTGTCTGTCTGTCTGTACTGTGGCTGACCCTGCGCTCTGACCCCCTCTGGAGTCTGTCTGTCTGTACTATGGCTGACCCTGCGCTCTGACCCCCTCTGGAGTGTGTCTGTCTGTCTGTCTGTCTGTCTGTCTGTCTGTACTGTGGCTGACCCTGCCCTCTGACCCCCTCTGGAGTGTGTCTGTCTGTCTGTCTGTCTGTCTGTCTGTCTGTACTGTGGCTGACCCTGCGCTCTGACCCCCTCTGGAGTGTGTCTGTCTGTCTGTCTGTCTGTCTGTCTGTCTGTACTGTGGCTGACCCTGCGCTCTGACCCCCTCTGGAGTGTGGGAACTTGAGAGGGAGATGAGGAAAGATGAATTTCAATGTAACCATTGACTGATAAAGTGACTTAACTTTCTAGAAGCTTCACTTCAGTCGCTTTACAAAACGTTTATAAGTTCAATCAACGTAAAATATTACGGGCCAGTTTCACAAACATGCATTAAGGCTAGTCCTGGGCTGCATGGAATTTTGAATGGAGATTGTCCATTGAAAGTACAATTTAGTCCAGAACTAACTAAGGCTTAAACTTGCAGTGTGTAGAATTTTGTGTTTAATTTCCTAGCAGACGTTGTAGAAAATGATTATAATATCCATAAGTACATTTAATTTAGTGCATAATAGCTGAAAAAATGTTTTAGAATTATTATTTTTTCCCTTAGAAAGGGTCTCATATATCTCCATATTTCTCCATACCTTGGACCAAGGCCATGGCGCCACCATGTTGGAAGTGTCATAGTTGGAATGTCATCAGGTGCATTGTTTAGAATTTAGAATTGTTCTTGTCCTTGAAGGCCACTTTAGCTTCTGTTATTATTCTAAAGGGTTGGGGTTACCCAGGGAGCGTTGCATTCTGGAATTTTCTAGAACTTTCTTGATGATGTCATATTACACACTGCACCTTTAATCCATGTCTGTGAAATCGGCCAAACTACTTTTAATCAACAGCAGAAGCTTTGTGTTAAAGAGGAAATAACTATCGCTGAGCGTGGAGGTTCAGGTTCAGCCCCAGATCTACAGCGCCGGAAAAAATGAAGAGACCACTCCAAATGTTCAGTGTCTCACGTTTTACTCTTTAGAGGCATATGTTTGAGTAGAATGAACATTTTGGTTTTGTAATATCAACTACTGACAACATTTCTACCAAATTCACAATACAAATATTGTCATTAAAGAGCATTTTCAATAAGTAATGTAGAGATGAAGATTGAACATAAATCCAGACTGGTCTCTGAATTTTTCCCGGGGCTGTATAAAGCCTCGTTTCCACTGAGCGGTTTGGTTCGGTATGGTTCGGTTTCACTGTCTAAACGTTGGGAAGGGAACCAAGACAAGTGAACTGTGCTGTAACTATTTCTGTCTTGTGTTTTAGTAGAAAAATATCCGCGCAACTCTGTGGTGTCAATATATAAACAATAGACATATTAGGCCGGTTTCACAGACATGGATTAAGCCTAGTTCTGGACTAAATTGTACTTTCAATGGACAATCTCCATTCAAAATACAATGTAGTCCAGGACTAGGCTTAATCCATGTCTGTGAAACTGGCCCATTATCTTAAATCTGCCAAACTCTACCTGTAAATGTTTTAATCAGGCTATATTGTACTTTCACCCATTTCATTTGAATTCCAGCCATTCTACATCGCTGTCTAAATGGTTAAATTGTTTTGTCTCTCTATCAGCTTGTTGTGTATTTGATGTATTTGTGTGGAGTTTTTTTCTCTCTTCATTAAGCTAATCAGCGGGCTACACTGTGTCCCACTAATATAATGTCGTTATAGCTAAGTGGCTGTTATGATGTCATAAGGGACCGTGTATAAACCCCGCCTACCAAGTGAAGGGCAGTGGAAAAGCAAGCCGGATCTAGAGATACTGTGCCGCGACCGAATTGTGCTGCTCAGGTGAAACGAGGCTTGATCTCCAACCTTTAACCTTTGCTGCCACTCCTACGTCTGTTTGGGCTGGGACTTCTTTTAGGACTATATTGGCTTCCTCACGTATATCACCTTCCTCTTCCCCTGGACCCCCCATTTGTAGTTGACACAAACATCTGCAACCTTCCCATGCTCCAAGCAGCTGAAGCACTGAAAAGCTTGGTTGTTTGGCTTGAAACAGCGGAAAATGTTCTCGAGACCAAGTCCAGACTTTGCAAGTTCTTGTAAGGCTTTTTTCAACTTGGTTCTGGGAATAAAATTGTCACGGTTACCTCCGCTAAAACCTGGCAGATTGTAGACCTTTGAAAACACAAAGACACTTTGCTTCCACCAATTCAGGATTTCAGGTTTGATTAGTGGAATGATGCTTTTTCTGTGTTTGGAGTTTGCACACATGCCTCCACACGGGGACAGATAAGAGTAGAAGAGGGCAAACTTATTCTTCGTGTCTTTCAAATTCCACAAGTGATTCAGAACTTGAGACTCTGCATGTCCCCTGTTAGGTCCCTTCTTCTTAGGTATAGCAAAGGCTAAATTGTTGCTTGTGTACACACCACCGTTTCGAACATTATTGTGAACCTTCTCCGGATCATACTTAAATTGTTGTTCAAGGCAATGTTGGTCACAGTTCAGTGGCATGCTCGCAACCAGACTGAACTGTTTTTTATGGATACTGTACCTGTCCAAGGGAGAGAAAAAACATCATATTAATTTAATTTATTTTCAATCAGATTTTTTGTAAAAGCCTATTTAGAGACTCTACTTTGATAATTAGTTATGATGAAACACACTCACTTGTCCAGAATGTAGCCCACAGTGTTAGTCAGCCAGTTCTGGTCCACCGCATCAGAAGGTTTTCCAGCCAAACACAGGAACAACAGCATCATCACCGGGGGCAACAGATTCATCTGACCAATCAGAACAGACAGGACGCAATATGATCCACATGAAGAACTACTCAAATCCTTAAAGGGCCAACACAGCTACGTCAAAATATTCTATTACAAAGTTAAGTAAGTAAGTAACATGTATTTATATAGTGCTTTTCAAAGAAAGGGTCACAAAGTGCTTTACAATGTGCAAAGAAAATAAAAGCATAGTAAAAAATACGTCTAAGAAAAAAAATATTAAAAAAACACAACAGATAAAATGAGCAACATATAAAAGACAAAAGTTACCCAAAAGCTGAACTTGTGTTAAAGGCCAATGCAAAAAAGTGAGTCTTAAACCTGCAGTGTGTATAATTTTGGGTTTTGTTTCCTAGCAGATTTTGTAGAAAGTAATTATAATATCCATAAGTACATTTAATTTAGTGCATAATAGCTGACATTTAAAAAAAAAAAAAAATTCCCTTAGAAAGGGTCTCATATATGTCCATATTTCTGCATATTTTGGACCAAGGCCTAGTGCCGCCATCTTGAAAGTGTCATAGTTGGAATGTCATCAGGTGCATTGTTTAACATTTAGAATTTTTTAGGGAAAAAAAAATAATTGAAAACATTTTTCTCAGCTATTATGCACTAAATTAAATGTACTTATGGATATTATAATTACTTTCTACAAAATCTGCTAGGAAATAAAACCCAAAATTCTACACACTGCAGCTTTAATACAGAAGATGTCAGTCTCACTATTAAAGTGTGAGAAGAGACAAAGACCTGTTATCCGTTTTTCAAATTGAATAAATTAATTTTAAAATAAAAAGTATACATAATGATATTAATAATGATTATGATACATTAATATATGTAAAAAACACAGGAAAGACTCAAAAATAGTTAAACCGTTTTGGATACATTTTGATTATTATCTTCTACACACACACACACAACAGCCATCAGTGAGAAGTATGTTCAAAGTTAAGAGTTACGGTGACGGCAGTGGTCGCGGGTTCGAATCCGACCCGTGGACCTTTACTGCAGGTCACCCCCCCCCTCTCTCTCTCTCTCTCTCTCTCTCTCTCTCTCTCTCGCTCTCTCTCTCTCGCTCTCTCTCTCTCTCTCCCCATTTCAACTCTGTACTGTCTAATAAAGCTTGAAAATTACTAAAAACATAAGTTCAAAGTTACTCACCTTCACGTCTGTTTCCAACAACGTTTCTGCAAAACCTGCAAAACCAACAGAATGTAGACAGCACATTATTGACTGGAATAAGATTTTCTATTTTGTTATTGGTTAGTTTCCTGTAAAATAGAGAAAACCTATTATAGTAAAAGGCCTAGACTAAAGCACACATAACTTCACTGTGTAGATTTGGTTTTTATTTACCTGCTCAGGTGTAGGGCTCCTGTCGGTAGCAGTGAACTCTTGGAACAAACTCAGCAGCTTTTACACCCAGCAGAGCGACGTCTAAACCACCAACTTACTTAGAATGAGGAAGAAAGAAACCCAACATGGCACCACCCATCTTAAACCACACTGTTCACTGGAACAATATCTGAACATTTCATCATATCACTCACTCACTCACTCATTCACTCACTCAGCAGCTCCATTGGACCCCAAACTTCCCTTTCCCTTTCCCCACATTAACCGCTGTGACTGGGGGATCCCGAGGTGTCCTGGGTCTTGGTGAAGCCTGGAACACCTCATAGAGAGGCGCCCAGAGAGCATCCTTACTAGATCTATCTACAGTTGAGGACAGAATTGTGAGCCGCCCTATGAAAATGTGTTGAAAAGTAAACAAACATCATACTGTTATTTTTGGATGATTACATAATTTTACTTTGCACACAAACAAAATTATTTCACAAAAAACAAAAAACTACCAGGGTCAAAATGATTAGCCCCGCTCAGTTGTGTTTTCTTTTTGCTGGATAACAGCCTGCAGTCATTTGTCTTAGTTCTCAACAAGTCTCACACACGTCTCCTGAGCAATCCCAGCCCATTCTTCTTTGGCAAATCTCTCAAGCTCCTCCAGATTTGATGGTCTTCTGGCATAGATTTTGGTCTTCAGTCAACCCTACAGATGTTAAGTGGGATTCAAGTCGGGGCTTTGTGCAGGCCATTCAATAACGTTCACTTTGGTCTTCTGGAGGTAGCCTAGTTCTTCACCAGGAGACGTACTGTATGTTTTGTGTTGTTGTCATGTTTTGAAGACAAAGCGACGACCCAGACCCAGTTTTGCTGCTGACTGCTTGAGGTTTTCTTTCAAAATCTTCACATATCCTTCTTTCTTCATGATTCTTTGCACCTTGATGAGATTCCCAGTTCCAGGCGTATTGAAGCATCCCCACAGCATAATACTCCCACCACTGTGTTTCACTGTGGGGAATGTGTTCTTTGGGTAGTATAATGGCTGGACAGGGAGGACACAGGCGCAGAGACAGTATCAGTTGAAGAGGGTTTATTTAGAAGGAATCTGGGGTTTTGGGCCGGGCTTGGGTTACAGAGTTTACAATCTGGCAGTGTCTGGAAGGTTGAACCGGGTATAAGTAGAGCAGTTGATTAGTTGATTGGTGGCAGCTGTGGATTCTGGTGCCTGGCTCCTGCACACCTGATTCCAACCCTGCAATCAGCCAAGGGAAAGGGGAGAACAAAACAACAAAGGGCTTGAGGCCCAAGCAGGATCGTAACAACTAGATTCTAAATCATTTAAATTGGTATAAAATATACATGTCTCTACAGGGCTCTAGACTGCGACCAAATGCTCGCATTTTGCGACCATTTTTGGAGACAGTGCGAGTAGTTTTTAAAACTAGGGACACGCGCAAATTCGCCGACATTTGTATCATTATTATTATTAGTGCTTTGAGAGAGAGAGAGAGAGAGAGAGAGAGAGAGAGTCCGCGAGTGATCAGTGGAACGATCAACAGCGCGGACCACGTGACCTACTCTCATCTCAGTGTCCCGCTGTCGTCACGTCTTTAACATGTTGCCAACGGGCGACTTTTTCCGCTATATTTGACGACTTTCCGCCATAGCGATAAGGCTAGTTTTCAGAGACACATCTCGCTATTTTTTTAACCGTGCGCACGAGAGCAGAGTAGCAACGGAGCTGTCTACTCCTCACCGCTGATAGCACTCAGTCACACAGACAGTCTGATAGAAGCCCCCGCCACCTGCAGCAGCCAGCAGACAGACAGCACCGTGTGCCAGGTGACTTTTGTGAACATGAAAATTGTTTTATGTCCACATTCAAAAGGCCACTGCATATCTATACAAAGCTAACCTGATAGTTATATGGC
>CM049408.1:32264673-32267173 GCA_026929865.2 Hyperoplus lanceolatus
AACAGTTAAATGATCCTTTAAGTTTATTTTGTAGCATTTTATAGAGGAACAGTTTTTTGCCAGATGGGAAAAGCCATTCCATAATTTGGTACCCCTAAATCTTATTGAATCTTATTCTATCCCGGGTCTGCTGTGAAGAGGACAGACAGACAGACAGATAGAGGGCTGGAGTGTCTGTGTGTGTGTGTGTGTGTGTGTGTGTGTGTGTGTGTGTGTGTGTGTGTGTGTGTGTGTGTGTGTAACCGTTCCTTAATTTTCCACTGATTGAGTGAGCTCACTCACACACAGGTGTGGTCAATAAGCTCTGCTCCAGGGGCAGTGTATGCTTTTTAACTGCAGCAGCGAACAGGTAAGAAGGGGTGTGTGTGGGGGGGGGGGGGGGTGTGTGTGTGTGTGTGTGTGTGTGTGTGTGTGTGTGTGTGTGTGTGTGTGTGTGTGTGTGTGTGTGTGTGTGTGTGTGTGTGTGTGTGTGTGTGTGTGTGTGTGTGTCAAAACGTGTCAAATCTTTATTTTATTTTTATCTCTGAAAGCCGCGACCCGCCACAATAAAAGCCTTTGTGTTAAATCATGAATGTCACTGCAGCCAAATCCCACAAAGGTCACACACACACACACACACACACACACACACACACACACACACACACACACACACACACACACACACACACACACACACACACACACACACACACACACACACACACACACACACACACACACACACACACACACACACACACACACACACACACACACACACACACACACACACACACAGAGAGAGAGAGAGAGAGATGCCTAATAAACACATCACACAGTCAGCGTGCCTGTGAAAAAAGTATAAAAACCTTTTTGTTCTAATTGAAATCTTCATAAAATCCAAATATTGAATCACAAACAGGATAAAGTCTCAGATTAGCACGTGTGATTATCTTCTATTAATTTAATTGTATAAATTAATTAATTTTAATTTAATTGACTTTAATCCCCCTGATGAATCCGTTAAGTCGCTCCATGTGAATTCACGTCTCCGTCAAATTGAATCTACCAGACAAATTTGAATAATTGTACGTTGGCTGTTTTATGTTGTTGTTGAAAAGCTGAAGAAGTGATACATGTCCATCATTTGTCTTTTCATCGTGTGAACCGTTTGTCTTGTTGTCAAAATGATTAAAGGTGCAGTGTGTACTATGACATCATCCAGTAAGTTCTAGAAAGTTCTTGAATGCAACGCTCCCTGGGTAACCCCAACCCCTTTCGAATAATATAGTGGCCTTCAAGGACAAGAACAATTCTAAATTTTAAACAATGCACCTGATGACATTCCAACTATGACACTTTCAAGATGGCGGCACTAGGCCTTGGTCCAAAATATGCAGAAATATGGACATATATGAGACCCTTTCTAAGGGAAAAATAATAATTCTAAAAAGAAAATTCAGCTATTATGCACTAAATTAATCGTACTTATGGATGTTATAATTACTTTCTACAAAATCTGCTAGGAAATAAAACCCAAAATTCTACACACTGCAGCTTTAAGCTGAGACTGTTTTTTTTTTGTCTATTTATCTACCTCTTGAGGTCTGCTGCAACTCTCAGCTCTTTTAAAATGAGTCTGAAGACTTTTCTGTTTCCATTTTAACCTGTACTTTTCAATTTATATAAATGTTTTATTCATTCGCTTTTCTGACATGTGTTGTGTATTCTAATCTTGCCCCTGTAAAGCACTTTGAATGGCCTTGTGTCTGAATTGTGCTATAGAAATAAACCTGCCTTGCCTTAGCCTTAACATTTTGTCTTTCATACTAGTATATCTCAAGTCCCAGGTCTGATTTATGAGACATTTTCTACTTAAAAACATGCTGAAAATGCCTTTTTAAGACCTGTATCAGACATAGTATTATTTGATTAATACAATTTAAAAAGGCCGTATCCAAAATCCATTCAGTAAAACCTTTGGACTCTAATATGTTTTAGAAATTAAATCAACATCTTAACTATTCAAGGTTTCATCCAACATCTAGATATTTTTTTTTAAAGTAATGCAACTGTACACACAGTGAGTTAGATAGACTATTGGAAATATATATATATCTCAGTGAATGCAGCATCCAATCATTTCTGAAATAATTATAATTAAAAAAAAAATAGTGTCAATGTCAGTAAACAAGTGGCAAAGTGTCATGATGATACGTAGGCTATAAGATAAACATTTTACCCTGTTAACCTGCAGAGTAAAATACTTAAAAAAACACAATAAACTGAAATAGGCTTATTTTTTATTTCTTAATTTTAATTAGGCTTAACAATTTTATTTTCGCCATCAAACAACCCAATACATTGACACACATATGTTCAGTCATCTTATACCGATCGAGTTTTTTAATTTGACGATATTATAGATATAACTATTCATTATTAAAATATACGTGTAAGACCGAAAATGAAAAGAAAAATAAAATAGATCATAATAATATAATATTATAATGTGTAT
>CM049408.1:32274673-32279673 GCA_026929865.2 Hyperoplus lanceolatus
AGTGAAAGAAAGAGTGTGAGAGAGAGAGAGAGAGGGAGAGAGAGAGAGAGAGAGAGAGGAGAGAGAGAGAGAGAGAGAGAGAGAGAGAGAGAGAGAGAAAGAGCGTGAGATTTGGAACGCACTTTGAGTGTCTTCCTGAGTGAGTGTGTAGCTGGTAGCCTGTCCCCACCAACACACACACAGTCTTCTTCAAACAGCTCCCGTGTTAGTGTCTGTTTGGTTGGGATGTTTCCATGTGTACAAAACGACAGAAGGACATTCCCACACAGACAGAGACACAGTTATTTTGGGGCGACTGTGTCTCAGGTGGTAAAGCGGGTCGGCCAATGATTGAAGGGTTGGCAGTTCGATTCCCAGCCCTGCCACTTGTGTCATGGTTGTTGTGTCCTTGGGCAAGACACTTCACCCACCTGGCCTCGTGTGAATGTCGATAGTTAGCCTGCTATCGGTGTATGAATGGTAACGTGGGAATGGGAACAGGTCTCCCTTGGCAAAAGAGTCTCCGGTCTCAATGGGATTTACCTGTATAAATAAAACGTAAAAAAAAATTAAAATGTGACCCCCCCTGTGTGTGTGTGTGTGTGGACATTATCTTACAGTCAGTGTTTCCTAGGAAGAGTTGAGCAGAGATCTTGGGTAAACCCCGTTGTAGTACGAGGCATCCATGCTGTCCGTCCCTCTCCCTCCTCCGTACCCAAACGATTCATACGCTTTCAGGTCCAGTTTGTGCTGCTGCTCCGACATCAAGTTATTGATGGAAAACGGGTGGTTGAAAGCATAGTGGGCGTCTGTCCCTTTAAGGTGTGTGGGCTCCATTGAGTGGGAGTGGGAGTGGGAGTGGGAGTGGGCGTCGGCCTTCAAGTGACCCAAAGAGTGAGGGTCCGCCTTCAGATTCAGATTCAGATGGCTGATTTCCATGGTCGCGTGTGGGTGTTGTTGGTGTGGCACGGATAGCGACGATAGCTTAGCATCGAGGCCCTGTTGGGGTGTGACCTGGCTGGATGAGGAAGTGGAAGATGTGGACGCTTGATGCTCATTGGCTGAGAGATCTTTAGAACGCGGTGACATCATCTTCTTGCCGCCGCCCACGCCGCCGCCGCCGCCGCCGTCACACTTGAAGCGTTTCTGGCGTCGCAGGTAGCAGCCGTTCTCAAACATGTTCCCGCTGTCGGGGTGAAGTGTCCAGTAGGAGCCTGTTAGGGGAAAGAGGGCGCTAGAATTAACACACACTGAAAGTTCCTCGGACCATCTTTAACTTTTACCACGCCAGCTGCTGTTCCTGGGAGAGCGTATACCCATGACAAAGGCATTAAGAAAAACTATATAAAAATAGCATTCTTTGCACTGATGGTCTGGTTTGCTGTTACATGTAATTTATGATCATCAGAGGAAACATGAGACTGTTTCAGGAATATTTCAAAGTTCCTCGCAGCACCTTTTATATAGTTTTTCTTAATGCCTTTGTCATGGAATAGTAGATTATGAGTTATAATATAATCAACAAGTTTCACCTTGGATTTATACTAGTATGAAAGGGAGGGAGCGGGGGACGGGGGAGGGAGGGAGGGAGGGAGCGGGGGGACGGGGGAGGGAGGGTAGGGAGCGGGGGAGGGAGCGGGGGAGGGAGGGGGAGGGGGGGACGGGGGGAGGGAGGGAGGGAGCGGGGGAGGGGGGAGGGAGGGAGGGAGGGAGGGAGGGAGGGAGGGGGGGAATCGTACAGGAGCACGGAACAGGAAAACTTCCCTAGTGTGAGTGTGCCCTAAGTTACTTTATTAGTCAATGGGGTTAAATTGAAATTGAAAATGCACGACTGTGTCTCAGGTGGCAGAGCGGGTCGGCTGATGATCAAAGGGTTGGAGGTTCGATCCCCGCCCTGCCACCTGTGTCATAGTTGTTGTGTCCTTGGGCAAGACACTTCACCCACCTTGCCCCGTGGGGGGGGGGGGGGGGGGGGGGGGGGGTGAATGTCGATAGTTAGCCTGCTGCTATCGGTGTATGAATGTGTGTGTGAATGGTAACGTGGGAAAGGAAAACAGGTCTCCCTTGAAAAAGAGTCTCCGGTCTCAATGGGATTTACCTGTAGAAATAAAGGTTAAAAAAAAATAAAAACTCGACAAGCTGATTTTTCAGTATCACAACAAAGTACCCACCTTTCCCCGGCTTGTCAGGTGAGCGGGACACCTTAACGAAGCAGTCGTTGAAGCTGAGCGAATGTCTGATGGAGTTCTGCCATCGCTGCTGGTTCTGGCGGTAGTAAGGGAACAGGTCCATAATCCACTGGTAAATCTCGCTGAGTGTGAGCATCTTGCTGGGTGCCTGCTGGATGGCCATGGTGATCAGGGAGATGTAGCTGTATGGAGGCTTCGCGTGCGGGTAGCTGCGTCTGAATTGGGGTTGGATTGGATTTATAGTCATTGTGACACACACACACACACACACACAAACATAGACACACACACACACAAATACATTCACACACACACACACACAACCAAACGCACACACAAACACATAGACACACACAAACACACACACAAACACATAGGCACACACACATAGACACACACACACACAACACACACACACACACACACACACACACACAAACATAGACACACACACACACAAATACATTCACACACACACACACACAACCAAACGCACACACAAACACATAGACACACACAAACACACACACACAAACACATAGGCACACACACATAGACACACACAAACACAAATACATTCACACACACACACACACACACACACAACCAAACGCACACACAAACACATAGACACACACAAACACACACACAAACACATAGGCACACACACATAGACACACACAAACACACACACACACACACACACACAACACACACACACACACACACACACACACACACACACACACACACACACACACACACACACACACACACACACACACACACACACACACACACACACACACACACACACACACACACACACACACACACACACACACACACACACACACACACACACACACACACGCACACACTTTTTGTCATTGTGTAGAGTACAAGTATACACTGAAATGGTGAACATTAAAGTAATCTCTCACACCGAATAGTTTAGCTTTGATTCAATGTAAAAAAATATTTTCAGGTTACACTAAATTGGGTGCTCCGGTGGTGTAGTGGATAGAGCGCGTACCATATTGGCTCCGGCCTTCGTTGCAGTGGTCGCGGGTTCAAATCCGACCCGTGGACCTTTACTGCAGGTCTTCCCCCCTCCCTGTCTCTCTCTCTCTCTCTCTCTCTCTCTCAAAGCTAACAGCTAAAATTGAGGTTTACCTGAAGGCTTTGTTTGTGTTGTTGCTGTTGCCACGGTGGCCGTTGCTATAGGATGATGTCATGTTGTTAGGGCTCATTGCTCCGTATGGGTTCATGCCGGACGGACTCAGAGCGCCGCCCATCGAGGACACGCCCCCTAGTGACGTCACGCCCATCGATGACACGCCCCCTAGTGACGCCACGCCCATTGAGGACACGCCCCCTAGTGACGTCACGCCCATCGAGGCCACACCTCCACACAGACCTAAGAGATAAAGATAAAAGATAAAGATAAACATACACACACAGGCTGTGTCCGGACTGCCATACTAACGTCCTACTCATACTAACGTCCTACTCATACTAACGTCCTACTCATACTCATTTTGACTTCAATTTGAGTATGTGACGGTTGGGTATGCGAGTTTGGGTATGTGAGAAATTCCCGGATGAGTACTAACTTCCGGGAAGATTTTGGGTATGAATCGATTGTATACTTTTCCTACTCAACCGCCCCACAATGCACTGGGTCAATTCTACCCGCCCAGGAAAATGTAATATTTTCGAGCAAGTTGCTTGGCAACGACATTGTTTGGGGTCGCGATCTGACAGACGTACGTGCAGTCATTCATAAACTCTTACAATAGATAAGAGATGAAGATAAATACCTCACAACATTAGAGTCACTAAGAGATGAAGATAAATACCTCACAACATTAGAGTCACTAAGAGATGAAGATAAATACCTAACAACATTAGAGTCACTAAGAGATGAAGATAAATACCAACAACATTAGAGTCACTAAGTGAAATGAGTGAAGTGAGTCTGATAGTGGAGAGAGATCAGAACAGATCGCTGTTCCACACACCGCGGCTCGTCCAGCTCAACTCACAGACAGCTGAGTGCTGATGAGCCGGACAGAGAGCGTCGGAGGGATCCTCCACCTCAAAATATAATTATAAAATATGAGGTCTAAAACACAGATGATGAACACAGGACTGTAAAAATCCAGTTCAATATCTAACCTGTAGAGGGCGGTTATAAGCTTAACAGCGTCTAAACTGCCTGAATCTTATAAGAAGAAGAAGAAATTCTTCATTGCTTGAGTATACTTCAACTGAGAACGTTTCGACGCAGCTCGCATACACAATCGATCTTTGAGTAGAGAGTATGCAGTATATAGATGGTGAGTATGTAGGATGTAGGACGCTAGTATGGCAGTCCGGACACAGCCACACACAAACACACACACACACACTCCCAGCTGACACAACACATATAGGGGAGAACGGGGGAATCTTTGACCCCCAGACACTAGCTGGCTCTAAGGGTCCTGTATTCTGACCCCCAGACTGTGTTCTAATCTAACTGGTTCTATCTTTCATTTGAATCATTGAATTATTAAAACCTTTTGAATTATAATATGTTGTATTTGATTTTGTTCAGAGTTACTTTCAAGTGTTTAGAAAATTAGCTTTGCTTAATTGACCAAACCCCATCATTCTTTTGCTAGTCCGACATTAGTTCTGGAATGTGTGGCTAGCTTTCTGGATTCTTACTGTTACAATATGTGTTGTTATGGTAGTTTCAGAGTGGAAAAAGTAAGTGGATCAGTTTACCCCACAGCTGGGGTAAAGTGAGCCACATGACAACTTTTTTTAAAACAATCATATTTT
>CM049408.1:32304673-32332173 GCA_026929865.2 Hyperoplus lanceolatus
AGTGAGTGAGTGAGTGAGTGAGTGAGTGAGTGAGTGAGTGAGTGAGTGTGTGTGTGTGTGTGTGTGTGTGTGTGTGTGTGTGTGTGTGTGTGTCCATTCATTGTACCTGTGATTCCCCCCCGCTGCCGTCCGTCCACTTGAACCCCCTGAGCGGCAAAGAGGGAAGGACACACTGATACTTCATCCGCCGCAGACCCACCCACAAGGTAAACTGAGTCTGGGAGGGAGACAGGGACCTGGGAGACAGACAGACAGACAGACAGACACACAGACACACAGACAGACAAACAGACACACAGACAGACACACAGACAGACACACAGACAGACACACAGTCACACAGACAGACACACAGACAGACACACAGACAGACACACAGTCACACAGACAGACACACAGACAGACACACAGAAAAACACACACACACAGACAGACAGACAGACAGACACACACACACAAAGACAGACACACACACACACACAGACAGACAGACACACACACACACACACACACACACACACATAAACACACATAAAGGCATATTAGTCTGGGAAGGAGACAGGGAGTTTAGATTATCTAAGAATGTGATTTCAAGTGAATAGTCGTGTAGTGTTAGGCATTAAACAGTGTGTCCGGAAAATCACTTTCTTGGTTATAGATGTTATAAGTTCTGATATATATATTTATTTTGTCATTTTTATGCTTTATTGATAGTGTAGAGACAGAGGTGAAATGGGTCAGAGAGGGGAGTGACATGCAGAGAACGACCGCGGGCTGGAATCAAACCCGGGTCCGCTGCTGGCCGAGGCCCATGGGGGGACGCCCTACCAACTGAGCTAAGGGGGGGGGGACGCCCTACCAACTGAGCTAAGGGGGGGACGCCCTACCAACTGAGCTAAGGGGGGACGCCCTACCAACTGAGCTAAGGGGGGACGCCCTACCAACTGAGCTAAGGGGGGGACGCCCTACCAACTGAGCTAAGGGGGGACGCCCTACCAACTGAGCTAAGGGGGGACGCCCTACCAACTGAGCTAAGGGGGGGACGCCCTACCAACTGAGCTAAGGGGGGACGCCCTACCAACTGAGCTAAGGGGGATGGGGGACGCCCTACCAACTGAGCTAAGGGGGGGACGCCCTACCAACTGAGCTAAGGGGGGGGGCCCTACCAACTGAGCTAAGGGGGGGACGCCCTACCAACTGAGCTAAGGGGGGGACGCCCTACCAACTGAGCTAAGGGGGGACGCCCTACCAACTGAGCTAAGGGGGGGACGCCCTACCAACTGAGCTAAGGGGGGGACGCCCTACCAACTGAGCTGAGCTAAGGAGAGAGGGGGGACGCCCTACCAACTGAGCTAAGGGGGGGACGCCCTACCAACTGAGCTAAGGGGGACGCCCTACCAACTGAGCTAAGGGGGGACGCCCTGGCTACCAACTGAGCTAAGGGGGGGACGCCCTACCAACTGAGCTAAGGGGGACGCCCTACCAACTGAGCTAAGGGGGGGACGCCCTACCAACTGAGCTAAGGGGGGGACGCCCTACCAACTGAGCTAAGGGGGGGCAGGGGGGGCGCCACCCCTACCAACTGAGCTAAGGGGGAGGCGCCCTACCAACTGAGCTAAGGGGGGGACGCCCTACCAACTGAGCTAAGGGGGGGGACGCCCTACCAACTGAGCTAAGGGCGCCTCATAAGTTCTGTTTTTCATCTTTACAATAAGACTTTAATTTATAGTTTAATAAACAGTTTAATAAAAAAGGTTTTCTTTAAAAATAAAATAAAATAAAATAAAATTAAATTAAATTAAATTAAATTAAATTAAATTAAATTAAATTAAATTAAATTAAATTAAATTAAATTAAATTAAACAAATTAAAATTAAAATTGAAATACCTTGAGATGAGCGAGATGATGTCATCGGTCTCTTGTTGGGTAGCAATGGTTGTCAGGTTGCCAGGGGAACAGGCTGTCAGCGCCACGTCAAAGCTGGACAGACGCTCGTGCAGTTTGTAATTCTGAGCCGAGAGCGACCCAAGAGTCCAAATGAGCACACAGCAAGACAGCAAACAGGCCACCATGTTGTCTGGCTGCTGAAACACACACACACACACACACACACACACACACACACACACACACACACACACCAAGACTTGAAGTTGCTTTTTTGAACGGTTTTAATCTAAAAAATATTGAAAAACTTTTTTTCTTTATTTTGGCAAAGTTTTTTTTTTGCTTTCTTGACTCTGCTCTGTAAACGGGAATGTCCCCAAAGAGCCACCGTAGCTAGCAACCTACCATAGCCACCGTAGCTAGCAACCTACCATAGCCACCGTAGCCACCAAAGAGCCACCGTAGCTAGAATCCTACCATAGCCACCATAGCCACCGTAGCTAGCAACCTACCATAGCCACCATAGCCACCATAGCTAGCAACCTACCATAGCCACCGTAGCCACCAGCTAGCAACCTACCATAGCCACGGTAGCCACCAGCTAGCAACCTACCATAGCCACCGTAGCCACCAGCTAGCAACACGCCTGTCTGTTTACAGAGTCTAGGCCGTATATTACAGTTTTTTTCGATTGCTAAACCACAGTGGGCACAACTGGAGCGACATGTGCAAAACTCTAACCACAGTCTGCAGAGAGAGAGAGAGAGAGAGAGAGAGAGACACACAGAGAGAGACAGAGAGAGAGAGAGAGAGAGAGAGAGAGAGAGAGAGAGAGAGACAGTATGCAGAGCAGCGGTTCATTCGGACCAAACTCTAGCTCCTTTTGGCTCCTTTTGGCTCCTTTTGGCTCCTTTTAGCTCCTTTTGGCTCCTTTTAGCAGAGGTGGAAAGAGTACAAAAATATTCTACTCAAGTAAAAGTATGATTACTTGGATGAAATTTTACTAAAGTAAAAGTAAAAGTACTGGTCTAAAAATCTACTGAAGTAAAAGTGAAAAAGTAGCTGATTTAAAATGTACTTAAAGTACAAGTTACTAGTTACTTTTTAACAGCGGGAGGGGGCAGGGGTTTCTTCAGTGTAGGGCATTATATATATATATATATATATATATATATATATATATATATATACAGTATCTCACAAAAGTGAGTACACCCCTCACATTTCTTCACATTTTTCTTTATATCTTTCCATGGGACAACACTGAATAAATGACACTTTGATACAATGTAAAGTAGTCAGTGTACAGCTTGTATAACAGTGTAAATTTACTGTCCCCTCAAAATAACTCGACACACAGCCATTAATGTCTAAACTGCTGGCAACAAAAGTGAGTACACCCCTTAGAAAAAATTTACAAATTGGGCCCAAAGTGTAAATATTTTGTGTGGACACCATTATTTTCCAGCACTGCCTTAACCCTCTTGGGCATGTAGTTCACTAGAGCTTCACAGGTTGCAACTGGAACCCTCTTCCACCCATTCATGACGACATCTCGGAGCTGGTGGATATTAAAGACCTTGCGCTCCTCCACCTTCCGTTTGAGGATGCCCCAACGATGCTCAATAGGGTTTAGGTCTGGAGACATGCTTGGCCAGGCCATAACCTTTACCCTCAGCTTTTTTAGCAAGCCACTTGTCGTCTTGGAGGCGTGTTTGGGGTCGTTATCATGTTGCAATACCACCCTGCGGCCCAGTTTACGAAGGTTGAGTGCACATGGTCAGCGTCGTACACAGAGGTTGGCTTTGGAAAATAGACGTATGAGTGCTGCCAGCATTGCTGAAGGGCTTGAAGGGGTGGGGGGTCAACCTGTCAGTGCTCAGACCATACGCCGCACTCTGCATCATACTGGTCTGCATGGCTGTCGTCCCAGAAGGAAGCCTATTCTAAAGATGATGCACAAGAAACCCCACAAAAAGTTTGCTGAAGACAAACAGACTACGGACATGGATTACTGCAACCATGTCCTGTGGTCTGATGAGACCAAAATACATTTATTTGGTTCAGATGGTGTTAAGAGTGTGGACCGGCAACCAGGTGAGGAGTACAAAGACAAGTGTGTCTTGCCTAGAGTCAAGCATGGTGGTTGGAGTGTCATGGTCTGGGGCTGCATGAGTGCTGCCAGCACTGGGGATCTACAGTTCATTGAATTCTAACATGTACTGTGACATACTGAAGCAGAGCATGATCCCCTCCCTTCATAAACTGGGCCACAGGGCAGTACTGCAACATGATAACGACCCCAAACACCCCTCCGAACGACCACTGGCTTGCTAAAGAAGCTGAGGGTAAAGGTTATGGACTGGCCAAGCATGTCTCCAGTCTTAAACCCTATTGAGCATCTTTGGGGCATCCTAAAACGGGAGATAGAGGAGCGCAAGGACTCTAATATCCACCAGCTCCTTGATGTCGTCATGAATGGGTAGAAGAGGGTTCCAGTTGCAACCTGTGAAGCTCTAGTGAACTACATGCCCAAGAGGGTTAAGGCAGTGCTGGAAAATAATGGTGTCCACACAAAATATTTACACTTTGGGCCCAATTTGTAAATTTTTTCTAAGGGGTGTACTCACTTTTGTTGCCAGCAGTTTAGACATTAATGGCTGTGTGTCGAGTTATTTTGAGGGGACAGTAAATTTACACTGTTATACAAGCTGTACACTGACTACTTGACATTGTATCAAAGTGTCATTTATTCAGTGTTGTCGCATGGAAAGATATAATGAAATATTTGAAGAAATGTGAGGGGTGTACTCACTTTTGTGAGATACTGTATATAGACAAACTAGTTTTGTTTAATGAATGCAACACTTTTACAAATTAAACAAATCATGTCACCACACATGTATGGATGTACACTGTGTCATTATACTTTAGATAAGCAAACATGGAGCAAATAGTCTGTTAACGTGGGAATGTAACCGATCTACAGACCTAAACAGACAGCAGCTGCAGTTCTAATAATGTAATTGTGTATAATCGATCTAAACCATGGACATTGCAAGGTTAGGCTGCTCCATTTAGACAAATCATAATCATGATTGACATTGTGTAATCACAATTATTATAGACAATTATTCATTGATTTAAGAACTGAATTATTCATTGATTTAAGAACTGCAACATGCACATTTGAAACCATGACTTTAAACATAGCCTATCCTAATTGAACTGAAAACAAGGAAAATGCAAATAGCCTAAGTAAAACATATTTTTAATAATTAAATAAGTGTCAAAATCTAAATAAACCGTTGCAAATGTTGTCGATAGGACACGTCTTTTGCTAGCAGGAATGTGAGGGCATATTTTATGTATATCTCATGGAGCTGGCTGGATAAGCAAGTTGCATTGTAGGCTACAGTGCTCTTAATTGATGACTGTTGTGTTGGCAAGAGTCAAGGACCTTTACACTTCCTGTATTTTTTATTCCTTTATTGCTTGGTCATAGAACACTAGGATTCAACTTAAAGTGACTAAACTAATCGGTCGTGATGTTTTGAGGTGCAGCTGGGTCGAATATGCCTTTTTTCTCTCTCTCTCTCACGGTCGCGTATGTCATCTGACTCGCGTGTCCGCGCGTAACATATCTTGCACATTATTTTAGTCTATAAGTTTTACCTTTCTTCTCGACCACGCACCGTCTCCATCCTACTCTGCACTGTTAAACTGAAAGCTGAACTATCAGGTGAGGGAGGGGCCGATCGCACGGCTGGATTAAAGGTTTGCTCCATTTGCACGTCTTCACGTGCGGTAGGCCTACAATGACAGTTTAACTAGGATTATGTTGTTTTAATGATAGAGGGAAGCAATGTTTGTTGTTATCATGTAGTCGCAATGATCCTGTCGATCATTCACTGTGTTAGTTTCCGGTATTGTGCCGTAAAAATAAAAGCCCCCCGCGATATTTCTTTTCTTTTCTCTCCTTTCCCTATCTTTTTCTATTTTTTTACTCAGTAACGCAGGTGATATAAAATGTAGCGAAGTACAATACTTCACAATAAACATCCTCAAAGTAAAAGTAAAAGTATAGGTTTTAAAAATCACTTAAAAAATTACAAGTACACGAAAAAACTACTCAATTACAGGAACGCGAGTAAATGTAATTCGCTACTTTACACCCCTGCCTTTTAGCTCCTTTTAGCTCCTTTTAGCTCCTTTTTCATTCATTAAACACAACCTTCAAAACTCTACACACCTATCTCATGGCTTAACCACAGCCTGCACAACACTTTGGATTTCCAGCACTTTTTTTTCAAACGCTAACACACTGCTGCCACAGCTGTAAACCACACATTCAAAACAGAATGAATGCCTTTCAAACACTGCAGATTGCAATTTCAACTGAAACACTAGGATGTCTCGTTTTAGACTTGTTGGTGAACATATACAGTATAAAGGGAAAGCTCAAAAATATATATTTTTTGGGAAATGGACCAATGAAGACAGGTTGTTGGAGGGAGAAGAGTGGCAGTGAGAGTGTGGATGTGTGGAGGAAGACATAGAGCTGTAATGTCTGATGAAATACAGTAAGGGCTACACTGATAGACCCTGTTGTGAATCATGGTCTCTCATTGAGAGAGGCAGGGTTGAGAGTGCAACCAAATCTGCAAACACAGAGAGAGAGAGACACACACACACACACACACACACACACACACACACACGGAGAGAGAGACACACACACACACAAACAGAGAGAGACACACACACACACATACAGAGACAGAGACACACACACACACACACACACAGACATAAACGCGCACACACACACAAACGCAATCACAGAGAGAAACACACACATATACAGAAAGAGAGAGAGAGAGAGAGAGAGAGAGAGAGACACACACACACACACACACACACACATACAGAGAGAGAGAGAGACACACACACACACACACACACACAGAGACAGAGACAGAGAGAGAGACACACACACACACAGACAGAGAGAGAGAGACACACACACACACACACACACACACACACACACAGTTTCCTCCTCTTTATCTGTTTAAGTTTTGTAAACGTAGCGATGACCTGAGGAATGCTTCCTCTTCCTGTGTGCTGGATCGTTATCATTTTAATTATTAAAGAAGTTTATGTTCAAAAAGACGGGATTTCTGTGTGTGTGTGTGTGTGTGTGTGTGTGTGTGTGTGTGTGTGTGTGTGTGTGTGTGTGTGTGTGTGTGTGTGTGTGTCTGTGTGTGTGTGTGTGTCTCAGTGTGTGTGTGTGTGTGTGTGTGTGTGTGTGTGTGTGTTTATGTGTGTTTGTGTGTGTGTTTATGTGTGTTTGTGTGTGTGTGTGTCAGTTCAGATCACAGACACACCATTACAGTATTGTGCTATGAATCCCCCCGCCCCCCCTCCATGGAGGCTCAGTCCTCTTCACAGCAGACCCGGGTTAGAATCCAGCCCGGGTCGTTCTCTGTCTGTCTGTCTGTCTGTCTGTCTGTCTGTCTGTCTGTCTGTCTGTCTGTCTGTCTGTCCTCTTCACAGCAGACCCGGGTTAGAATCCAGCCCGGGTCGTTCTCTGCATGTCATTCCCCTCTCTGACACATTTCATCTCTGTCTCTACACACTGTCTAATAAAACATAAAAATGCCCAAAAAATTCTCTTCTAAAAAACACATAATGTGCGGGGGGAAAGAGAGTTTAACTTACTGTGTGTGAATCCTATGAATCAGTTGGTCCAGGATCACAGTCAGATGATTATTCCGTATTGAGATTTCTTGATCAAATGGTTTTTTCCAAAATGACGTTCTTTTCTGTTCTGGTCTCTCCCAGTCTGCCCAGTATACCTCCTCCACTGACCACGGACTGAATGACTGTCGCCTCACGCCCCTCACACACACACACACACAGGCATGGACGACACACACACACACACACACACACACACACACACACACACACACAGGCATGGACACACACATTCACACACACACACACACACACACAGGCATGGACGCACACACACACACACACACAGGCATGGACGCACACATTCACACACACACACACACACACACACACACAGGCATGGACGCACAAACATTCACACACTCACGCACACACACACACACACACAGGCATGGACGCACACATTCACACACACACAGGCATGGACGCACAAACATTCACATACTCACACACACACACACACACACACACACACAGGCATGGACGCACACACACACAGGCATGGACACACACACACACAGGCATGGACACACACACACGCACATGCAGAGAGAGAGACACACACACACACACACGCACATGCAGAGAGAGAGAGACACACACACACACACACACACAGGCATGGACGCACACACACACAGGCATGGACACACACACACACGCACATGCAGAGAGAGAGAGAGACACACGCACACACACACACACACACACACACACAGACAATAAGACACACACACGCACACACACACACACACACACACAGACAATAAGACACACACACACACACACCCTCACACACACACACACACACAGACAATAAGACACACACACACACACACACACACACACACACACACACACACACACACACACACTTTAACAGGAAGTGTGTTGGGTCTTGATATGGTGAGTTGGTTTCCTCCAGAAGTGAAACCTCAGAAACACATTCACACAGATCACAGTCTGAGGAAAAAGCCTTTTTGAATATGAACCATCTGGGCCACCATAGACACACACACACACACACACACACACACACACACACACACACACACACACACACACTCACACACACACACACACACACACACACACACACACACACACACACACACACACACACACACACACACACACACACACACTCACACACACACACACATCTGGGCCACTGTAGTTTAGAGCAGAATGTGGATACGAGAAGGTACAATTTGTGTTTAATAATATTTTCATCAAAAGTAAATTCGCCACGCCCCTCACACACGCACACACACTCACACACACACACACACACACACACACACACACACACACACACACACACACACACACACACACACACACTCACTCTCTCTCTATCTATCTCACTCTCTCTCTCTCTCTCTCGCTCTCTAATGAATCCAGTTTAAGATTCTTAATGGTTTTAGCTGGACTCAGACCAGTCCCACCAGACACAATCTATACAAAGTCTTGCCTTGTAGAACTAGGTTTTTTTAAGATATTTTTTTTGTCATTTTTATGCTTTATTGATAGTGTAGAGACAGAGTTGAAATGGGGCAGAGAGGGGAGTGACATGCAGAGAACGACCGCGGGCTGGAATCAAACCCGGGTCCACTGCTGGCCGAGGCCCATGGGGGGGGGGACGCCCTACCAACTGAGCTAAGGGGGGGGACGCCCTACCAACTGAGCTAAGGGGGACGCCCTACCAACTGAGATAAGGGGGGACGCCCCTACCAACTGAGATAAGGGGGGACGCCCTACCAACTGAGCTAAGGGGGGGGACGCCCTACCAACTGAGCTAAGGGGGGGACGCCCTACCAACTGAGCTAAGGGGGGGGGGCCCTACCAACTGAGCTAAGGGGGGGGGGGGGGCCCTACCAACTGAGCTAAAGGGAACTGAGCCCCCGGAACTAGGTTTTGAGGAGCATTTTGAAACAGTACAGAGATTGTGCAGATACACACACACACACACACATACACACACACACACACACACACACACACACACACACACACACACACACACACACGACTCTATGACCCTGTTTCCACCTGGCATTAATATGTGGTTCTGAGGAATCAGATCGTTATATGTAAATGTAATATGCTTGTTCACACCTGGCCTTAACAATGCGTGGAACACAGGGCATATGTCTGTTATTATAATGGAGGGGAAGGAGGAAGAGGCGGGCGGGTGAGGAAAGGCAATATTAATTTTACCTCCAACAGCTAAATGTCAGCAGCTTGCCGAGAGTTAACAGAGCCAGAGGGGGTTAAAGAGGTGAGAAGTCTCCCATAGTGACAGGAGTGCGGCCATTATCACGCAACAAGCCATGGGTATTAAATTGAGTTATTTCTGCCATGTCCAGCTGCCAGCTGGAGATAAGCGCTGTTTAGCTGAACCTGCAAACTACTCGCCAGCATCTCCCAGAAACCTGTCCCTCACCATGTTAAATTGATGAGTGCATCTTCAGCACTGTTGCCTCATATACATACATACTGTAGCTGGGATAAGAAGTGGATTGGCAGAATTAGACTTGAGGTCAAACTGAAGTATGGGACTATAGGGCCCATGCATGTGGTGAAGCACTGAGCACTCAGCTTTTAAGACATCTGACACAGTAGAAAAATCACATTTCTGGAGCCAGATGTAAGACTAGTAGGGGAAGGTGGGGTGATTTGTGCATTTTGGAAGATGCAAAACCCCTTGTTTCTAGAAAACCGTGGAAGAAATTGGAAATGTGACCACATATTTAAGAAGAGCCATCCATTTGACTCATCCTGTAAAGAAGGGAGACACAAGGAATAAGATATAAGCACATTTAAGCTCAAAAACTGTGTTTTGCCTTTCAAAGTAAAATTTCCATGATCAAGGTTTTTTGATTATTGTGTCTGAACAATTATAGACACGTTTGAAAACATTTGACACATGTTTAGTGCTTTTGTATGCTACACTTTGAGTCTATATAGTTAGCACAATGTCAACCCTAAATTGCTGCATCATGCCTATTATCCAAAATTCTGGGGATGTGGTGATTTGTGCGCAAGGCCTGGGTGAGTTATAAGTAAGTAAGTAAGTAAAATGTATTTATAAATATTTATGACAGTTTGCACTGTCCAAAATGCTGTACATAGTGCATTCAGTAGGTAAACAATGAAGGTAAAATAACAATAACCAAAATAAAAAGACGTAAAGCCCATACATCCACATAAACACAGATAGTAGTGCAGAGGTAAGATAGTTAATGGGGAGGAACACCAGGGTGTACATATGGGTTTTGAGCCTTGATTTAAAGACAGAAATGTAGGGGAATCACATTTGTCAGGTGGCAGTTGGTTCCACAAGCACGGAGCAACTTTGCACTAGCAAAGTACATTTCTGAGAGTTGTGCCAGTGGCATGACTGTATACGCTGGTCACCAAAAGAAAGTGATATATACAGTATTTAGGGGAGAGATATAAGATATCTCTCCTCAGAAGAGTCACTCTCAGAAGAGAGTGACATCTCAATTCCACTTAACGACAAAACTGATGAGAGTTCAGATGGCCAGAAAGATGATGATGGTGACTTTGTCATTGTGAAACATGACGCACAAATCACCCCACGTAGTGGGGTGATTTGTGCGTCAAGACAACTTTTTCCGAAAGCTATATTTTTAAACAGTTTATTCCAGATCCAAAGTTTTTATTGCCAGGGATGCACAACATCCTGAAATATATGTACATATTTGAGTTGGAGACATAACTGTCAAGGCCTCACTTTAAAATCACTTTGAGTAAAAAGTTGCACAAATCACCCCACCTTCCCCTATACACTTTGTTTATTCAGTTTTGAGAATAGACCTTAGAAAACATTCCCTTCTCAAGTAGCAGTGCACCTTTCAAACATGTTGAGAAAATACACTACTGTATAGGTATTTAGGCATAACGATGAGTCCCAAGTGGGAGGATTGCATACAGATTATGTACCTGCAACAACCAAAGGTGAACCGTTGAGTGTTAGTTAGTGTCTTGAGTTGTTATGCATCGGTTAAAGGGATAGTTTGGAATTTTGGACATTTGGCCTGATTCCCAAGTTAGCCTAAGTGTTCTTTATAATTGGAGACAGTTTTCAACACATTTCATTCAGTCCTTCTTGTTGCAGAGTTTGCTCGAGCTAGGCTAGCGCACAGGATTGGGGTCTAATTAGCCTGCTACTAAAACAGTCTTACCAACTCCACAGTACACCCGAGGCCAATCAATTATAACGCCAGACTATAGATGTAAATGAAATGAAAAATCTGAAAAATAATGTTCCTTCTGCATCTCAGGATATAGTCTCTAAAATGTCCACAAAGTGCACCAGATTGATGCATTTTACTTTAAAAAGGTAAACAAATTCTGGGGGGGGGCATACCCCCGGACCCCCCAACAAGGTACAGGGTCCCTTCAACAAAATCACTGACTTCCTTAATATGTTTTTGCAATTAATTCTATATATCTGTGTAGAAATTCAGTGTACCTGACTGGATAGGGATAGAGAGGGCCTATCCGAAAAGTCCAATCTCCTAACCTATAAGCCTCCTTTCCTATACCTTAACCCCTAAACAGCACTGAAACAGCACTGTCCTTTCCTATCGAACATAGGAAAGGACAGTGCTGTTTCAAATGAATTCGACTCCACTTTTCCTAACCGACGTCATTGCGCGACGGCGAGTATTGCTGATTTGAGTCACTAGCGTGAAACTTCACTATTCTCCGAAAATGGACTACAAATAAGTCATTCGATCCATGCGTTCTTTCACATTGATTTTAATCAGGTTAATGCCAACAGAGTGAGAATCACTCCCATATATACCAATTCACATGTGGAAAAAAAGAGGCTACACTTGTGTTGATTTTGAAATGAACTGCCCTCAGTATTCTTCATTAAATGTGAAGTTGGTATTTTATTTTCTTATGGTGTAAATTATGTGCTACGAAAAATAACTATTATGATGTTGGTCTTTTTATGAGTTCTTTATTATCTTTAGCCTGTGTGTGTGGGGGGAGTATTTGTTTCAGCTGAGTTAAATCTTCCTCTCTTCTCTTCTCCTCTCCTCTCTTCTGTTTTACCTCTGCTCGTATTCGTGTAGAGTCGGTAAACTCGCGGTGGCCTGTTGCTTTAAATCTGTCAGAAGGATTATGGGATACCACTATCTCCTCTTTTCCTTTAGCATAGGTTAGCCAGGAGTAACCTATGCTAAAGGAGGTTAAAGGATGAATCGAGGTTCCTTTCCTATGCCTTTCCTAAGCATTTTGGTTATTCGGATCACCTATCTGCCGAGCACTTCCGGGTCATCTCGATAGGAAAGGAAATTTCCTATGCAAAAAAAAAGTTTTCGGATAGGCCCAGAGTCTCATAATCCGTCTATGATCCTATCACTCAATTTCTTTCCAAAGGCAGTTAGTAGGATACGAGTCAACTTTTTTCACAAGTTAAGCTGTTTTTTCTGTTAGTAAATGCTGTTCGCAAAAACTCATCACTACAGCAAATGTGCCAAAAAGCAGTCGCAGAGATCTTGCAAGGGCAAAAAAAATCAGCTTGCGCATCTTGTTTTTTTTTTGTTTGGGGGGAGGCTCACTGACAATTTAAGCTTAGGGCACCCAAAAGGTTAGCAGCGGCCCTTGCTGAAACCAATCAAACCCCCAGGCATTAGACATTTTCTTTGTTTTATTTCCATCTAACAGTCTTTTATTGGGTGACCGTGGCCCAAGTGGTAGAGCGGGTTGGCCAATGATCAAAGGGTTGGCGGTTCGAACCCCGCTCTGCCACCTGTGTCATGGTTGTTGTGTCCTTGGGCATGACACTTCACCCACCTCGCCTAATGTGAATGTGAATGACTGCTATGTTTGAGGTGGTGGTCGGAGGGGCCGAAGGCGCTGAATGGCAGCCACGCAGCTGTGGCTACTATCGTAGTTTACCACCATCAGTATGACTGTGTGTGAATTAATGGAACCCTGTAAAGCACTTTGGGTGCCTTGAAATGCGCTATATAAATCCAATCCATCATTTATTTTACTCCTACAGCCCCCACTTCCCACAGGCTTCAGCATTTCACCTGGATATACTAAATACAGTGTCTTTTTTTTTTTTTTTTGCAGTGTTATGCCAGCCTTTCATTTCTGTCATAGTGTTATGTCACCGTCAGTCATGCTCCCAATTCTCAGGCCCAGTGACCCGTAGAGCAAGCAATATGGCTGACTCCCTGGCACTTTATGGACATGGATCCAAGTGTAGACTCATACACACTTAGGGGGGCAATAGTATAGCTCGCTGCTGATGTAGATGACACAGCTTTAGCCTACTGATCGTAATATAGAAATATATAATAATAATATAATATAAAGAAAAGATTAATTAATTCAAGGAAATGAAGCATGTGACAATTATTGTATGAATTTGCAATGATGACACACAGGTGATGGTGATTCATACAATATATTGATGCTTCTAACATACACTAACACCCACTATTTTTCATAAAATCAATCTACCGAGCCTCAGATTCTGACCCCAATCTGATTCCATACCCTTGGTTTTCAAAGGCTGTGCTGCCTTTTTGAAATGTAATGAGGTATTTATCCTCTCTGCTTTGATTGGTGTTATGCTTCCTTCGATTAGGTTTAAAGAGCCTCTTGTTAGAGTACTACGCTCATTGGGTTTTAACCTTCACTCCCTTTATCAAGCTTAAAAGACAGACTTCAAAGAAACAGTTTTGTTTGTAATTTCCATTTCATTAAGCCACCCTGTTGATTGGTCTCTGTAAAACCACAGATTATACCGCAATGGCTTCAAACAACATGCACTGTTTCATGCTCAGCTCAACCACACGGGCTGGTAAGTACTGTAAGTAGTAAATACATTTGGTGATTTAAATTGATTTAAGTCTCACTCAGGCATTGTTGCATTATGTATACATTTAGTTTCTAAGATGGGGTGAGGCAAATGGCAAATGCTTTTGATGTGTAAAAAGCCAGGGGAAAGGCTAAACCCTGGAAACGGCTCTTCAAACGTCAAAACAGATGAAACCAAGTCAAGGTTGAGGTATTTGCTTGGGAGCAGGCATACATAGCTACAAGGTTAGCTGGTAAGGCTAGTCTGCCAGGGGGTGATTAGAGGCTGTAGATTAGACTCTAATGATCTTCAGCTCTAGAGAACACACGGAACATTAAACATACTCATGGCCTGTCATCGCACACACAGTACAGGGCTTAATAAGATTGGCTTTCAAAAAACTGGGCCCACAGGCTGATCCTTCTCAATCTTCTGGGATAATGTGCCGATAAATGTTGAAGTGTTGCAAAGCACTCTCTTGACCTTGATAAGGTAAACATCCATTATGAGGGGGCTAGGGGAATGTATTCAATAAGCATATCTAAACAGTTGCCTGCTGACAGTTGACACAGAGAAATATGATGAAAAGCGACATATAAAGAAACAAGGGAAAGAAATAAAAGCAGCTATACCCAAAAGGATCATATGAAAGCGAGAAGGCTAGGTTATGTGAATAAATGATTCATAACTTTAAAAGGTCAGTTTTTGTTAATCCTTGCACCCCCTTTGGACGAAAGTGGTAGTGTTTTTACAAGGCCAGCTGTCCTATAAGCGTACCCATGACACAGGTATAAAGAAAAACTATTTAAAGATAGCATTCTTGCACTGGTGGAGTCCGTTTGCTGTTCCATGTAATTTATGATCATCAGAGGAAAAACGAGACAGTTTCAGATACATGTATCTTGGAAAAAACATTATCTGCCCTTCTTAAAAATAGCTTTGCATGTACTCCCCATCCTGCATGGTGGATGGGAGTACATATCAAATAACTGCCTCTAAGGTATTAACACGTTTTAATTTTTTTACAAAGTTGAACAAATCACACTTCAGACATTGATCACTACTAGACAAAAGAGATGTGCAATTAAACTCTAGTGCAAACCAGCCTACTGGAACATCTCATAACGCCTCCACTACTGTGGTAGCCTGGCATTTCCAGACCTGCCACTAGGCACTGGCAAATTAAATTTGCTGCGCCTGTTGGTCTGGGCACCCTCCATTGAGGCTTGTTTAATATTTCAAGAAATCCTGAGCTACTAATCAAATTGGTTCAATCTAATATGGGCAGGCCAGAGCCCGGACGTAACCGGATGACGACAGTGACGTGCATGTGACGTCGAAGCCGTAATAGTAAACATCAAAGATGGCTGCGGATATGTTGTTTGAGTTTGAGACGGATTTGGCCTCGACGATTTGGAAGACGGCACTCAAATCTTTCATTAACAAGAAAGAGGAATGTTCTGTTTTGCCGATCGACTACAGCAAAGGTTTAATTTAATAGTTAATCCCGCTGTTCGCTAAACGAAAGGGGCTTAATACACCTTGCTCATTGCTCTGATTGGTTATAGTGCTATCCAATTGTGTGAAGTGGCATTTGAAATGCACGAGTAGGAGCCGCCCCTTGAGTTGGGAATTACTATTGATCATGGCCTGGATTTCCAGGCTACTACTGTGGACCACTTTAACCCGCTGGAATAGGTTGTAACACTTGACTTGATAATCCTAAACCAAAATACTTTCCTAAATTAAGTTGAGTCTTTATTTGTCAATCACACACATGAAGGTAAGCCACACACTGTAATCAAAATGTTGTTTTCGCTATCCTCTCCTACACACACATAGGGATGGGAATTGTTAAGAATTTAACGATTCCGATTCCGCTTATCGATCCGATTCCTTATCGATTCTCTTATCGATTCTCATTAAGAATAAGTACAAATGAGTTTGTTTGTATTAACTCTCTTTAATATCTGATCTGTGTCTACAGTAGTTTGACCCCTTAAAAGATGATCAAGAGTAGGCTACTTTTGGATTAGGAAATTGTCACCTTTCACATTAATTGGTCCAGACAAAAACATATGTGTTTGGCTTTTAATCCCAAATGCCATTATGTGCCCTAAAAACTAAAAACACAGACTGAAAACAGTCAAGGAAGAGCTTGTAGCTTTTGGAATATTAACAGTGCTCATTTGCACTTGAAACAAAATTCAACTGACAGAAAAAATACAAATAAGTCTTTAGAAAAGATAAGTTAAGTATGAAAAAATGATCATGCTTGCCCTCTCAGGAAGGATACGAGATCTTTAATGTGTTATATGATTGCGCCCTTACTCTGACAGGGCAACGTGATGATGTCACTACGTTGTACGTTGTTGTTGAACTGACTGGTCATGTAGGCTATTCAAGAAGAGAATAAATACGCCATAAAGGCTAAAAGAGAATGTATCACTTTGATTATTCTTCCCCACGCCAACAAAGAGGAGTCACCGCTCCATCTCAGCTTTAAAATGTATGCTGTTCTCATGTGCAGCCCGCTGTTTATTATTAATATAATGGCCCGTCATCAGACACACGTAGCGATAGTTTTATACACATCGATCGCTCCATGAAGTAATCCAAGGCAGTGCTTTTTGTATCGGGCAGAGAGCGTTATTTGAAGTGTGTCTTACTGGCTTTACAAAGTGTCTTGTTAAACGTTTCCTTATCACTGGACCGCCGAGTCCCGCTGTGTGTTGTTTTGGGTTCGTCTAGAACAGCTGATGAACGAGAGTAAACAGCGGGCCTTTGGCAGCGGTCAAGAAATCCTTTTTGCTTTGCTTCATGCTGCTCTCGCCTTTTTATGTATCTCCCTCTTTCACTTGCCCACACCTAGGCCTACACACACGTTAATTATCATTCAGTTTATGTTCAAATCCAAGTGATGGACAATTCTGGTGCCGACTAGTAAGGCAGTGGACGTTTAAACGTTTAACCGTCAGGATCGCAGTCTGCACGCTTGCTTGTGCTCGTCCTTGTGCACGGGTCGTTTGATGAAATGGAAACTTTACAATTGTTGCAAGTGGCCATATTGTCGCCTTTTCGCGTTAAATACAACCAAGCTTTAGAGCGCTTCTGCCTCGACGCCATGTTTGCTGCGTTCTGAACCAAAACAAAGCAGCACGTGTCTGAAGTCATGACGCATTTGCAACGAGCGGAACCGATAAGCGGAATCGGTAAGCAGGCATGTTAACGATTACAAGGAATTGGTTCACTAGGCACGGTCCTCGATTCCCATCCCTACACACATACATGCATTTATATGGAAGGGGTTCATCGTGCAGGGTCGCAGCGGTGCCGCGCCCCTGGAGCAGTTTTTGGGGTTAAGTGCCTTGCTCAAGGACACAATTGCAGAGATGCTTGGCACCGTAGATGCAATACAAATAACACCCTCCTGTCCGGTGCCGGGAATCAAACCAGCAACATCATGGTTACTAGTCGGAGCCCTTTACCTTTTAGGCCATACTATCACCCTTTAACACACAGGTATTCTGCTGGCAAGAAAAGATCCACTTGCACTTATCAGAACAAATTGTCTCCACGATATTGAGGGGTGTAGTCTTTCTTTTTCCTCCAGCCACTCCTGCCTGGACATGATTTTGCAGGCCCAATATTAAGAGTGCTGTTGGTAGCTTATGACATTAATATACAAATCCAACATCAATACAAGATGAACTGCTGAAATCAGGTTGCAGAGGTGAAAGGGTCAGAGAAGTTACTTAGCGCCCAAATCCATAGTCCGTACGTGTTGTGCAACTTGGCTCATTATTTTAAAATTGTCAAGATAAGGAGTGCATCCAAGGTGGAGATATATAATATATATACAGGCATTACCTATCTGGTGCTACAGTGGTTTGAACACTCTAGGGAGAAGCCAAAAAGTCAATGGCTTTACACCGTAAGAGGAAGAGAGGAAGAAAATGGCTGTGCCTGTGAACCGCTGATAAAAGTTGTTTTCAAGTGTATCTGTAAACCAGACAGCCAGTGGTGGAATCTCTGGAAGGAAAATGTCCTTTGGGTTCAATCCGACTTTGACTCCTGTCTCCTTTGGAACCACAAAATGAGCAGGATATAGCAGTTCCTGTCCTCGCATCCAACTTCAGTTAGAAGCAGGGCCGAAGTGGAACTTATTTTCAGCCCCGGAGGGTCATGCCGATCTCCAGGTTAAGATTCTCTGGTCTAACCTGCCTCTACCGACCAAACATAATTGGAAATGTTTCCATTTCTTATTATTTAGTTCAGTCTTGTATTTGCACAACTTAGGCTGGTTGTTGTAAATGTTCTGGGATAGTTTCTCCTTATTTCAAACACTGTACTCACACTATACACCTGTGGGGGCTCAGGAGGCTCCAGTCGCCCTTCATTGTCGAGTGTACATTGAACATGAATGACTGGTGGCTGCCACTTACGCTCTTTAAGCGTTTGGTGTGAGCCCAGGGTTAGTATTGTATATTGCAAGCTTGCATACCACTAATTGACACACCTGTTGAACTCTTTTTCCATCAGCAATCCTATTTGCTTGTGATCAGACCTTTCCTATACTATAAAAGACGCTTTCATCCCTTACCAGAGAGGATGAACGTGCTGCATGCTGTCGCGGACTTGATTGCTGGTGGAGCGATGGTGATTGCCGCAAGGAAAGTTCTCATGCTTGCCCTCCTGGCCTTGTTCTTTATACCTCTGTGTGAACATGAAAGAATTGGGAAAAGTTGTGAGAGTGTTTCTTTGCATACAGTGTACTTGCTAGATAAATCAAAGGTGACCAGTGCACAGGAGCTGACAGGCTCCCAGAGGTGCTTGGTATCCTGTGTATGCCCTATCTTTAAACAAGCAAAGCCTCCTCCTGTTAAATGATTATTTCATCCCATCCGAAAACTCTTGGCCTGTTTTCTTGAACAGATCTGGATATTAAGCAAAACACAAACATGCCACACACACTTAGGTGTCATCACACTTATACTATCATCTGGGAATGTGCAGCCTAATCCAGGGCCTGCCACTACCACAATGTGTTTACAGACCCCTGCAGACTTTTTAAATAGAAATGGTATTGGTTTTATCCATATGAACGTGAGAAGCTCTACAAATGCTGACATTATGGTTGTATCAGAGACATGGCTGAGTAGATCTATTCCAGACAGTCATGTAATGTTGGATGGGTATAACCTCTTTCGTGCAGATCGCCGCGCTAAAGGTGGTGGAGTGGCAATCTATACAAAGAATACATTTCAGACAACAGTTCTTATAGCAAAATCAGTTCCTAAACAATATGAATTACTTGTGTTGAAAGTTGAATTTACTAAAGGTTGTGTTATGACAATAGTGGGATGTTATAGACCTCCGTCGGCATTAAAAGATACATTATCCTCAATATCAGAGTCCTTGGCTAATGTTAAACACAATGAACTGGTTTTCATAGGAGATCTGAACTGGGACTGGTTGTCTCCGGTCTCTGATCCTTTTAAATGTTTTTGTGATGATACACACTTGACACAAATGATAGAATCTGCGACAAGGCCTAATCCTAAACACCCTGAAAAGTCATCACTTATTGACCTGTTTCTGACAAACTGTCCTCTCAAATACAAAGCCACTGCTGTATTTTTAAATGACATCAGTGACCACTGTGTAATTGCTGCAGTGAGAGACATGAAGCTTCCAAAAGTAAAACCACGTATCATAACCAAAATTAATTTTAAATCTTTTTGTGAGCAAGCCTTTTTACATGATCTTTATTTATGTGACTGGGCAAAAGTTGTTTTAATGCCCGACCCTGATATGGCCTTGTCTTACTTCAAATCACTTTTCTTAGACATTACAAATAAGCACGCTCCTCTTAGAAAATACAAGGTTAAAGGACGTGTCAAATTCACTCCATGGTTCACTGATCACCTTTCTGATAAAATTCATGAGCGAAATCTCAACTGCAAGAAAATCCAAAAGTCATTCTGATTGGATTCATTTTCGGCATTTTAGGAATAAATGTATGTCCCTGATACGTAAAGCTAAATCAGACTACTATATTAAAGAAATGTCTGACATGAAAAATACTTCTAAATTCTGGAAGGTTTTTAAGTCCATGTCATCAAGCACAAGTGACAGTGTGTTACCAAAGGAAATACTGCGGAAAATGAAATCAATACAGACAAAACAAAGATGTTATCTATTCTAAATCAGCATTTTATCACCTCAGGTAAGCTGTTTGAGAAGGAAATGCCACTTAACACGGCACAAAGCTCCTCTTACTCAGAGCAAAAGCTCCCTTTTGACTTTAATGTTACTCCCATTACAATTACTGAAGTACGTGATGCTCTTAAAAAGATAAACACTAAAAAATCAGCTGGCCCTGATGGATTGGATCCACATTTGTTGCAGATTGCTGCTGAGATTATTGCTGAACCATTAACCCACATTTTTAACCTGACTATAGAAAATGGTCAAATTCCGAAAATTTTGAAGGCAGCCTATGTTGTTCACTGTTGAAGGGGTGGTGATCCAGCAAAACCTCAACAATTATAGGCCTGTATCCAAACTCTCAGTGCTTGGCAAGATTTTGAAGCGACTTATTAGTAATCAGTTAAAGGAGTTTCCTATCGAAAAATTGTATTCTAAATGATCTGCAATCCGAAAGAAAAGAAAACATGGTACTGTCACAGCCAATAAAGGTTCTAAATGACATAATAACAGCAATTGACGAGAGAGAACACTGTGCTGCACTATTCTTAGATTTATCAAAGGCTTTTGATACAGTTGACCACTGTTTTATTACAGAAGCTAGTGAACATAGGATTTTCCTCAAAATCAGTTAAATGGTTTGAGAACTATCTGAGCGATAGAACACAAAGTGTCCAAGCTGATGGTTTATCGTCTAGCTGTAAGAATATACCATGGTGTCCCGCGATCCATTTTGGGTCCTATTTTATTTACCGTTTATATTAATAATTTGTGGTGCAATGTTACAAATACAAAATTCCATTTTTATGCAGATGACACCAATATGTATAGCTCTGCTTCATCCTTAGCATGTGCAACTAAGGACCTCCAATCGGCTTTTAATGTTGTTCAGGAAAACCTACATGGATTAAGACTTGTACTAAATATTGACAAAACCAAAATGATCTGCTTTACAAGAAGTAAGAAAACATCTGATATGGATGACAACCAGATTGTTACTCTAAACAACAAAGTGATCGAGAGAGTCGCAACTTACAAATACCTGGGCTTTTTTCTAGAAGAAAATCTCTCTTTCAAACATCACATTGAGTGTCTTACTAAAAAGCTAAGAATGAAATTGGGTTTCTTGTACAGAAATAAATGTTGCTTTTCTTTTTGTGCCAGGAAGAAAATTGTCCAAGCCATTTTTTTATGTTATTGATTACGGTGATATTTTATATATGCACGCTCATTGACGTGCACGTGCATTAATCAAGGACACACGCACGCAGCTTTACTTTTGCGCGCGGGTAATCTGGGTGCAATAGCCTTCATGTTTAACAAGTAGAATAATACAGCATCATCATTCACAACTGTAAAGATATTACCTAGGCTACTTGATCAGTTAGCGCATGTCACTTTATTTTCACATGTAGTGTCATTGTCTCGGCTGTTCTGCACAGCCGTGTGTACATAAGGCGAGGTCAGCTCGACTAGCTTCTCCAATACCCAAGCACCGGCGACTTCAAAAAATTATTGCCTTTATTTTTCATCATGACAAACACACACCTGACCTACCTGGTCGGTGCGGAAAGCCCGCCCACAAAAAACAAAGCAGTCTAGGCATAAACAGTACTATATAATATCATTATCATCAATATCATTTCAATTCAAAATGTCTATTTTCATAAACAATAAACAATTCAGACATCTTTGTAAACAGAAAATCAATAGCTTAATTTTAACGGCTGTGACAATCATAGCGTTATACAACCAGGTTGCAATCATCCTGGTATACCCCTGTATTGGCCATCGTCGCGGACTCCTGTCTCTCAACCAGAAGAGAGGAAAGATTGTTTTCCTTTCCACGCACAGTCGATCTTGTATGGTCCCAGAACGGGATGGTTTGCCTTTAGCAGCATCATGCACGGCGCCAGGATATTTCCAATATGTGGGGGTGCTGCACTATAACGTAGAGCCAGAAAATAGATTGCATGTGTGTTTCATTAAAACTCGGTGTGGCACGTTTATTTAGGGTCTGTACAATAAAGGGGGTCTGGGGGTCCTCCCCCAGGAGCCTCAAAGACTTGTTTCTTCTGTTCTGGCGACTTTAAAGCACAAACAAGTTGTTCACATCATCATCAACTTTTGCCTTTTTTAGTTGTTCCAGAGAATCTGCCTTATCATCTTGACATCTACTCTAAATGATATCTGACCATTATGTGTGTTTATCATCTCTCTTGAGTGACATTTAATAATAACAATAGTAGCCTAAATATATATCTCATTTGCTGTGCGCTGGGGAGAAACAGACACGCTGGCAACTTTTCTGGTATCATATTGGTGATTACGGATGATTTGGATGCAGCAGCCTATTTGAATGACATGCTGTCGGGCGGACGGAGCTACTTGACTCTCGGCCGGGTGCGAGGCGAGATTGGGGACATGTCTCCGTATATCCAGGGCTTGGGACATGCAATCGGATCGCTCAGACGGGGCTTTGAGTTTAGGCTCAGACGCAAAGAGAGTCTCTCTCTCTCTGCTGCGCGCTGCATTTCTCCATAGCATACACTGACCCATAGCATACACTGACCCACATTATAATGTGTGTGATTGCGTGTTGGTAGGGGTCCATGGCTGGTTTGTGTCCAGGGCCCGAGGACATGTTAATCCGTCCTTGCCTGTGCGGTGGCAGACTTGGCACATGCCTTGCCAAAGTACTGGCTATAGAGGTAGGCTATATTATTGCACGTCGAAAAGTGACTCGAAGGGACGATGACCATGCTTCAATGAGGACGAGTTGGGGAGAAATGTTGAGTGGTTGGGAGCGAGAACGTGTTCTTACATAAAAAAAAAAAATGTGGCCTATTATTTTATTCAAACAAGCCTATGCCCTATTGTGCTCAATAGGGCATAGGCTATGGGTCAGTGTATGCTATGATCCTATTATAAAGGCTACTTTTACGCTGGAAATACAGAAGCAGGAAGCTCTCAGTGGCACAGCCAATGAGGCTCGTTTATTTGTTTTCATATAATTGGGACTAAGCTCTTAATTCAAAGTAACAAACCTCCGTTCACCCATTTCCTTGCTCTGTCATATCTGTTTTTCGCTTTGTACCAATAAAAGAAAGGAAAATTCCGGATGGAATTTTTGTTTCTGCATTCCATTGGAAAACGGTAAAACTAAATTACGAGAGCGGTATATTCCTCTGCCACTTTGGATTCAGCCCTAATACAAAATAACACTTATACACGGACCCAGCAGAACAACCCCACAGTGTCTTGTGGAGAGCAGCAAACAATGCAACACATCATTGAAGCATGCCCTCTACAAAGATTTAAAGGAGGACTTGTCACCCTTCATACAGCAGATCAAGAGGCAACTGCTTGGCTAAAGGACTTTGCATTCGCTAAATAAAATAACTCAAGACGGGACTGAACTTGCTATTTTTCTTGATCAAAAATACTATTGCTGTTTTGATTATGTCCTCCTTTTAAGAGGCAATTGGGCTTGTGTTTTGTAAGAGATACAAATGAAAGTTTATTTCATTTTATTGTATTTGTGTTGGTGTGGCTGGGAATCTTAATCTAAAATAAATTGAAATGCGCAGACTTTTAACTCTGTTACACTTGATCTTGAAAGGACTCCAGACCTCCAAAGCATTACATCTACAATGGGGCTGATGCTTACAAGCCCTCATGTTTTTTCTCCTTTTATAAGCCTCAGTTACTTAGAGTGGACAATAAGGGGGAATGGAAATAAATGAAGCACTTGTGTATAGCCTACTCAGGCTAGAGTGGCCAACAGGAGGGAGGGCTGTGATGCTACCCATGAAGGCATGGTCAACAAGACGCATTGAAGAGAGGGATCCACAATGACTTCTTTTTCAGGTTACAAAATACAATGTTCTGGATTCTATCTAAAGAAGGAGTTGACTGGTACTTGGTGGTTGACATAATCAAACTAGAAGAACTAAGGCAACAAAAAAGAGTGACATGATTCCCATTACGAAATGCATTATCCAGTATCAGCCTCATTACTCTCTGTTAACCAACACATCATTTAGACAGCCATGCATAATTGTTTTATTGTATTGTTTTAAACATGTTCGAAATAAAACCTTCTTTCATTCAATCACTTTTAACCCCAAAATTCACCAAGGATACTCTTCACCACTGTTAATACTACAGCCTACTGGAAGAGCATAAAGGAAAATGTCTTACAGACAGAAAAATGCCATGACTATACCATTAGCACAATGTTATGCCATTGTACGTAAACCAAACTGAATTCATTTTGTAATGAGTCTCCAATACTGTATACCACTCCAATTTGCCTGCCACCCTGACGTTTCACACCCCACTAGGCATATTCATTTGAAAAAAGAAATTGCTTCAGGGCTTTTGGGGGGAATATAGTAATTAAAACGGAATTACTCTCTATAAATGTGTCACTTCTGAAGACGAACAAGGAACAAACGTGTACTGTATACGGCTTACACAAATAAGGAAAATATTAGACATTCTTGCAGCAAAGCAAGAGACAAAACTCTGAGGCATTGTGAAGTAAAAAACGCCCTTGGAGAATACATTCTTCTTTCAATTTTCTTCCCCTGAAAGAAAACATGTTTTTATCAATCATTCCCAAATTACAAGTAAACAGTCATCCATCACTTTAGGGGAGGAGGGGGGCTGCATAACAACAAATGTTTTTTTCTGGGGGAATGAAAGAAGCACACAAACTGAGCTAAGGGGGGACGCCCTACCAACTGAGCTAAGGGGGGAAGCCCTACCAACTGAGCTAAGGGGGGGGACGCCCTACCAACTGAGCTAAGGGGGGGACGCCCTACCAACTGAGCTAAGGGGGGACGCCCTACCAACTGAGCTAAGGGGGGGACGCCCTACCAACTGAGCTAAGGGGGAGGGGGGACGCCCTACCAACTGAGCTAAGGGGGGACGCCCTACCAACTGAGCTAAGGGGGGGGACGCCCTACCAACTGAGCTAAGGGGGGGGACGCCCTACCAACTGAGCTAAGGGGGGACGCCCCTACCAACTGAAGGGGGGACGCCCTACCAACTGGAGGAGGGGGACGCCCTACCAACTGAGCTAAGGGGGACGCCCTACCAACTGAGCTAAGGGGGGACGCCCTACCAACTGAGCTAAGGGGGGACGCCCTACCAACTGGGGGAGCCCTACCACTGAGGAAGGGGACGCCCTACCAACTGAGCTAAGGGGGGACGCCCTACCAACTGAGCTAAGGGGGGGACGCCCTACCAACTGAGCTAAGGGGGGGACGCCCCTACCAACTGAGCTAAGGGGGGGACGCCCTACCAACTGAGCTAAGGGGGGGACGCCCTACCAACTGAGCTAAGGGGGGGACGCCCTACCAACTGAGCTAAGGGGGCCCTACAGGGGGGGGACGCCCTACCAACTGAGCTAAGGGGGGGGGACGCCCTACCAACTGAGCTAAGGGCGGCTGGGGGGGGGGACGCCCTACCAACTGAGCTAAGGGGGACCCTTACCAACTGAGCTAAGGGGGGGACGCCCTACCAACTGAGCTAAGGGGGACGCCCTACCAACTGAGCTAAGGGGGGCCCTACCAACTGAGCTAGGGGGGCCCCCCCACCAGCGGAGGAAGGGGGGACCCCTACCAACTGAGCTAAGGGGGGACCCCTACCAACTGAGCTAAGGGGGGGGGACGCCCTACCAACTGAGCTAAGGGGGACGCCCTACCAACTGAGCTAAGGGGGGGACGCCCTACCAACTGAGCTAAGGGGGGGGGGACGCCCTACCAACTGAGCTAAGGGGAGGGGGGGGACGGCCTACCAACTGAGCTAAGGGGGGGACGCCCTACCAACTGAGCTAAGGGGGACGGCAAGGGGGGACGCCTACCAACTGAGCTAAGGGGGGGACGCCCTACCAACTGAGCTAAGGGGGGGACGCCCTACCAACTGGGCTAAGGGGGGGGGGACGGCCTACCAACTGAGCTAAGGGGGGGGGGGGGGGGGGGGACGCCCTACCAACTGAGCTAAGTGGGGGCGCCCTACCAACTGAGCTAAGGGGGGGACGCCCCTACCAACTGAGCTAAGGGGGGGACGCCCTACCAACTGAGCTAAGGGGGGACGCCCTACCAACTGAGCTAAGGGGGGACGCCCTACCAACTGAGCTAAGGGGGGGACGCCCTACCAACTGAGCTAAGGGGGGGGACGCCCTACCAACTGAGCTAAGGGGGGGGGACGCCCTACCAACTGAGCTAAGGGGGCCTCATAAGTTCTGTTTTTCATCTTTACAATAAGACTTTAATTTATAGTTTAATAAACAGTTTAATAAAAAAGGTTTTCTTTAAAAATAAAATAAAATAAAATTAAATTAAATTAAATTAAATTAAATTAAATTAAATTAAATTAAATTAAATTAAATTAAATTAAACAAAACAAAACAAAATTAAAATTGAAATTGAAATACCTTGCGATGAGCGAGATGATGTCATCGGTCTCTTGTTGGGTAGCGATGGTTGTCAGGTTGCCAGGGGAACAGGCTGTCAGCGCCACGTCAAAGCTGGACAGACGCTCGTGCAGTTTGTAATTCTGAGCCGAGAGCGACCCAAGAGTCCAAATGAGCACACAGCAAGACAGCAAACAGGCCACCATGTTGTCTGGCTGCTGAAACACACACACACACACACACACACACACACACACACACACACACACACACACACACACACACCAAGACTTGAAGTTGCTTTTTTGAACGGTTTTAATCTAAAAAATATTGAAAAACTTTTTTTCTTTATTTTGGCA
>CM049408.1:32339673-32344673 GCA_026929865.2 Hyperoplus lanceolatus
CTCTCTCTCCCTCTCTCTCTCTCTCTCTCTCTCTCTCTCTCCCCCCCTCTCTCTCTCTCTTTACAGAAAGTGCCTGTCTTACTGCTCCGTGGCCTTCTTGATATTTAGCTGTCTCACTGCGCTCACCAGGGGGGTTCCCCTCCACACACTCAGATCCCGGGAAGAGCAAAGGTAGACATGTGTTTTTATACCGAACTTTCATCATGTAGAGATGAGATGGAAATAACACAAATGAAGTGATGTAATGGATGTGGTGAAGATGCTTAGACTGTGTATTAACCCTGTTTACAGAGCCTAGGCTGTGTATTAACCCTGTTTACAGAGCCTGGGCTGTGTGTTAACCCTGTTTACAGAGCCTGGGCTGTGTATTAACCCTGTTTACAGAGCCTGGGCTGTGTATTAACCCTGTTTACAGAGCCTGGGCTGTGTATTAACCTGTTTACAGAGCCTGGGCTGTGTATTAACACTGTTTACAGAGCCTGGGCTGTGTATTAACCTGTTTACAGAGCCTAGGCTGTGTATTAACATGTCTTAAACAGTCGGGCGACTGTGTCTCAGGTGGTAGAGCGGGTCGGCCAATGATCCAAGGGTTGGCGGTTCGATCCCTGCCCTGCCACCTGTGTCATGGTTGTTGTGTCCTTGGGCAAGACACTTCACCCACCTTGCCTCGTGTGAATGTGTATGACTGCTGTATGTTTGAGGTGGTGGTCTGAGGGGCCGTAGGCGCTGAATGGCAGCCACGCTTCCGTCAGTCTGCCCCAGGGCAGCTGTGGCTACTATGGTAGTTTACCACCACCAGTATGACTGTGTGTGAATGAATGGAACCTGGAACCCTGTAAAGAGCTTTGAGTGTCTAGAAAAGAGCTAGATAAATCCAATACATTATTATGTTAAAGGTGCAGTGTGTAATATGACATCATCAAGAAAGTTCTACAAAGTTCTAGAATGCAACGCTCCCTGGGTAACCCCACCCCTTTAGAATAATAACAGAAGCTACAGTGGCCTTCAAGGACAAGAACAATTCTACATTTTAAACAATGCACCTGATGACATTCCAACCAACATGGATTCCTCCATAAGACTTGCCTGCTCAATGTACAAAATGTAATATTAATATTTGTAATTCTCCGCTCAGGAGGATAATTCAGATTATAGGCAGAGGTGATTTTACACCAATGAGGACATATTTATGAATGAGGATATTGTGTTTAGCTAATACATTACTTAAAATGTAAACTCATGTTTTTGATCAAGAAGTTCAGTTTTTATTTCCCCAAAAAGTCTAGGGGCCATTTTTCTTTCTTTTTTTTAGACTTGATAGTTTTTATTTATACATTTTCAGGAGCTTTTTGAGAAATATGATTAGATGGTTAAAGCTGCAGTGTGTAGAATTTTGGGTTTTATCTCCTAGCAGATTTTGTAGAAAATAATTATAATATCCATAAGTACATTTAATTTAGTCCATAATAGCTGAAAAAATGTTTTGAATAATTTTTTTCCCCTTAGAAAGGGTCTCATATATGTCCATATTTCTCCATACTTGGGACCAAGGCCTTGCTACCACCATCTTGAAAGTGTCATAGTTGGAATGTGATCAGGTGCATTGTTTAAAATGTAGAATTGTTCTTGTCCTTGAAGGCCACTGTAGCTTCTGTTATTATTCTAAAGGGTCGGGGTTACCCAGGGAGCGTTGCATTCTAGAACTTTGTAGAACTTTCTTGATGATGTCATATTACACACTGCAGCTTTAAATATAATGGGTTTTATTAGGCCATTTTAGGTGTTTTTTTTGTGTGTGACTGTCCCTTTAACGGTCTGTTGTGTTTCAGCCAAACCGTCGTCATGGTGTTAGCCGACCTGGGGAGGAAGATCACCTCTGCTCTGAGGTCGCTAAGCAACGCCACCATCATCAATGAAGAGGTGAGACAGGCAGGCAGGCAGACAGACAGAGACAGGCAGGCAGACAGACAGACAGACAGACAGACAGACGGACGGACAGGCAGCCACACAGACAGAGAGACACGAAGACAGACAGACATACACACAGAGACAGACAGAAAGACACACACACTTACAGACAGATGGACAGACAGACAGACAGAAAGACACACACACACACAGAGACAGACAGAAAGAAAGACACACACACTTACAGACAGACGGACGGACAGACAGTCTCACGCACGCACACATGCACACATACACACACACATACAGAGAGACACAAACGCACACACACACACACACACACACACACACACACACACATTCACAGATCTCCCAGTGAAATGCTTTAAACAGTGTGTGTGTGTGTGTGTGTCCAGGTCCTGAATGCCATGCTGAAGGAGGTGTGTGGCGCTCTGCTTGAAGCCGACGTCAACATCAGAATGGTCAAACAGCTGAGAGACAACGTCAAGTGAGTTAACAATCACAGTATTAAGCCTGCTCCATGTGTGTGCGTGTGTGTGGATGTGCGTGTGTGTCTGTCTGCGTGCGTGTGTGTGGATGTCTGTGTGTGCGACGGTGCGTGCATGTATGTGTCTGTCTGTCTGTCTCTCTCTCTGTCTGTCTCCCTTCCTGTCTGTCCCTCCCAGTGTCTGTCTGTCTCTTTCTCTCTCTCTCTCTCTGTCTGTCTGTCTCTTTCTCTCTCTCTCTCTCTGTCTGTCTGTCTCTTTCTCTCTCTCTCTGTCTGTCTCCCTTCCTGTCTGTCCCTCCCAGTGTCTGTCTGTCTCTTTCTCTCTCTCTCTCTCTGTCTGTCTGTCTCTTTCTCTCTCTCTCTCTCTGTCTGTCTGTCTCTTTCTCTCTCTCTCTGTCTGTCTCCCTTCCTGTCTGTCCCTCCCAGTGTCTGTCTGTCTCTCTGCCTCCCTCTCTCTCTCTCTGCCTGCCTGTCTCCCTCTCTCTCTCTCTCTCTCTCTCTCTCTCTCTCCCTGCCTGTCTCTCCCTCCCAGTGTCTGCCTGCCTGCCTCTCTGCCTGTCTCTCTCTCCCTGCCTGTCTCTCTCTCCCTGCCTGTCTCCCTCTCTCTCTCCCTGCCTGTCTGTCCCTCCCAGTGTCTGTCTGTCTGCCTGCCTGCCTCTCTGCCTGTCTCTCCCTGCCTGTCTCTCCCTCCCAGTGTCTGACTGTCTGCCTGCCTGCCTCTCTGCCTGTCTCTCTCTCCCTGCCTGTCTGTCCCTCCCAGTGTCTGCCTCTCTGCCTGTCTCTCCCTCCCAGTGTCTGCCTGCCTGCCTCCCTGCCTGTCTCTCCCTCCCAGTGTCTGTCTGTCTGCCTCCCTCCCTGCCTGTCTCTCCCTCCCAGTGTCTGCCTGTCTCTCTCTCCCTGCCTGTCTCTCTCTCCCAGTGTCTGTCTGTCTGATGTGTTTTGTCCCTCCAGAGGAGCCATAGATCTGGAGGAGATGGCGTCAGGTCTGAACAAGAGAAGAATGATCCAGCACACAGTCTTCAAGGAGCTCGTCAAGGTCCGTTTACCTTTAGTCATCTCATATTTACCTTTAGTTATCTCATATTTACCTTTAGTTATCTCATATTTACCTTTAGTTATCTCATATTTACCTTTAGTTATCTCATATTTACCTTTAGTTATCTCCATATTTACCTTTAGTTATCTCATATTTACCTTTAGTTATCTCATATTTACCTTTAGTTATCTCATATTTACCTTTAGTTATCCCCCCACAGTTCCATCTCATATTTACCTTTAGTTATCTCATATTTACCTTTAGTTATCTCATATTTACCTTTAGTTATCTCATATTTACCTTTAGTTATCTCATATTTACCTTTTAGTTATCTCATATTTACCTTTAGTTATCTCATATTTACCTTTAGTTATCTCATATTTACCTTTAGTTATCTCATATTTACCTTTAGTTATCTCATATTTACCTTTAGTTATCTCATATTTACCTTTAGTTATCTCATATTTACCTTTAGTTATCTCATATTTACCTTTAGTTATCTCATATTTACCTTTAGTTATCTCATATTTACCTTTAGTTATCTCATATTTACCTTTAGTTATCTCATATTTACCTTTAGTTATCTCATATTTACCTTTAGTTATCTCATATTTACCTTTAGTTATCTCATATTTACCTTTAGTTATCTCATATTTACCTTTAGTTATCTCATATTTACCTTTAGTTATCTCATATTTACCTTTAGTTATCTCATATTTACCTTTAGTTATCTCATATTTACCTTTAGTTATCTCATATTTACCTTTAGTTATCTCATATTTACCTTTAGTTATCTCATATTTACCTTTAGTTATCTCATATTTACCTTTAGTTATCTCATATTTACCTTTAGTTATCTCATATTTACCTTTAGTTATCTCATATTTACCTTTAGTTATCTCATATTTACCTTTAGTTATCTCATATTTACCTTTAGTTATCTCATATTTACCTTTAGTTATCTCATATTTACCTTTAGTTATCTCATATTTACCTTTAGTTATCCCTGTCTCATATTTACCTTTAGTTATCTCATATTTACCTTTAGTTATCTCATATTTACCTTTAGTCCTATTTACCTTTAGTTATCTCATATTTACCTTTAGTTATCTCATATTTACCTTTAGTTATCTCATATTTACCTTTAGTTATCTCATATTTACCTTTAGTTATCTCATATTTACCTTTAGTTATCTCATATTTACCTTTAGTTATCTCATATTTACCTTTAGTTATCTCATATTTACCTTTAGTTATCTCATATTTACCTTTAGTTATCTCATATTTACCTTTAGTTATCTCATATTTACCTTTAGTTATCTCATATTTACCTTTAGTTATCTCATATTTACCTTTAGTTATCTCATATTTACCTTTAGTTATCTCATGTTTACCTTTAGTTATCTCATATTTACCTTTAGTTATCTCATATTTACCTTTAGTTATCTCATATTTACCTTTAGTTATCTCATATTTACCTTTAGTTATCTCATATTTACCTTTAGTCATCTCATATTTACCTTTAGTTATCTCATATTTACCTTTAGT